>JAECUM010007669.1:0-19649 GCA_016617855.1 Megalonaias nervosa | reverse complement strand
TGAATCTGGCCACTGCTTTTGGTAAAATTATAGTGAAAATCGTACATCAGCCACTTTGATATATCAAGTACAGCTGCACCAACATAAATAGGTTTATTTAACTTTAAATTTGTCTTTCGTCGTTGTATTGCAACAAGATTTTCATTAAATATTTTCATACTAACAAAACCATCATCATTTACTAATTTATTTCTGCGACTTATATCATTAACAATTTTTATAGAGACTCGCTTGCGAATATTTTCCATCGTCTTACCGAACACCGAGTTGTTCATCAACTTGGAAAAGTTTTTCTCAAATTCGGTTTTAGCCACAGCACGACGTTTCGTATTTAGATCAATATAATTTGTCATCCACTTCGACTGATTAAACTTTAGCACGCGGTGGACCTTTCTCAGAATTAGTCCAGCATCTACTGCTTGTTTTAAATTTTTGTAATGCATAACATAATTTCTTTTATCTAACAAATTTGGAACTAACTTATTAACAATCGAATTTTTTGCTGTTGTCGTTGCTCGTTGTTCAGGCGATAATAAACTATAATTAATCATCATTGACTCTGCGCAAGACGGATAATCATTATGTAGATCATGTAGCAAACTACGATAATCTAGATCAACTTCAACAAAATATGAAATATCGGAAAATCGATATTAATTTTTCTAGGTAAATCTTTTTCAGTTTCTTTAAGAAATTGATCTGGAGTTATCCAATGAAATCCACTACACGGCATTGCTTCTGACATCGCATAATCATACAAATTATTGGTGTCCAGATAAATGATGTAACTCGACGGGAGATTTTTATCATAATTTTTTAAGTACTTGTTATTAGCAGCTGCATATTTCTTTGTTATAACGCTAATTCCGCATCTGATACCTTTTTCAATAAAGTTAAACATATCGACAGATGTTAAGAGATCTAGTTCTATTTCACTCGTTTGTAGTAGAGCGTCCCAAGATAATCCTGGAGAGGAATAATACCAACAGGGGTCTAATCCATAATTGCTGTAGCTTACTTGACGAAAGCTCTCAAAAACATCTGCTAGTAATAAAACATCTGTTTTCAAATATAGATCATGATAATCACCAAATGTTTTACAACTAAATTTATTCCATATTTGTATTTGTCATCTGTGATATTTTCGTTTTTGAGTTGCGAATAAAATTTATCTTTGCCGGGCAGAGAAGTTTCATTAAATCTGCTCCAATCGTCGAGATACTCGTAAGGAAAGATACCTTTTTTGTCAAATCGATATAGTTTTCACCGAAGCAACTTCGCAGATTATTAAAACTACTGCAACCTTTAACAAGCTCATCTAATGATGCTGCCATAAATTGCAGACTGTCAATAAAACGTAATTTACCGAGCGTTACCGACATATACTTTTTAAAATTATTTGGAATACATTTTATTACGTTATTTATTTTAGTTTAGCTTTAATATTTTCATCACCAAAAGCTTCTACAATGATATGACTTTCATAGCCACGAAAGTTATGTAAAATTACGGGAATAAAATCTGGAGCATGAAATTTTAAATTACAACTGTTATGAGCTGCTCCACGATATTGGCCGGCCAAATGACAATGATATCGCACCTTATCACGGGCTCCGTTAGAGTCTACCAGCAACTTTTCACAAATATGACAAATTAACTGCCTCATCGAAATTAAGTTGTTGTTTAGACGTTATTTTCATCGGAGCTGTTTTACGTAATCTGTTAGAAATTTTATTAATTTCGTCTATTAAATTTTTAATAACCATACGGCAGGATGTTCACCTCTATATAACTTTATCGGAGTTGAAAATTTATCGTTAGCGCAACAAACTACTTTATAAGCTACTCCGCAAGGAATATGCTGTTGTATTTTTCTAGTACTGGATTTATTCGGATTATTTTCTGCTCCCACCACAGGAACGAGTAGACACTCGAAATCAGCATAAATAACAGAGGAATATTTAGTTTATGATTATAATTTTTTAATTTTAATATTTTTTCTTTTTCGCTAGGCATACTTATTCTTTGAACATTGACACAGTATTTGAGATGCTTCTGCAGTCTTCCATCGCTAGAAAAACCGTGCAAACATCTATAGCAGAAATATTTTTTATTTTTATTTTTACTGTACTGTTTGCCAACTAGTCCGTTAAAGTGTTTTATCCAACAATAATGTCCTCGATAAAATAATAAATTTATTGTATTTTGCGTAGCATTTTCTGAAATATATCTCGGGTAAACGTTTTCTCGCTCATCTAGTCCGAAAACATTTACTGAGATACTGTTTTGTTTTTCAAACTTTGGTATATAATTTTCTGCTACTGGAAAAGTTATTCCTAAAAAATTTAGTTCGTCCTTGTACGGAAAATACTTGTTAACGCGATCAGCATTTTTTTATTTTGGAAACATCGCAGAAAGAATAGACCATTGAAAACATTTGTCATCATCGTTTTTGACATTAATACAGCATTTTTTGCTTTTAATTTTTTGAGGGAGATCGACGTAGCCAGCGCTATTAGCGCCGCTGCCGTGAAGTACGTTATATTTTGCTGTGTGAAATAAAACTTCTTTTATCATTTCAAATTTCCAACCTGATCCTGACGAATTAAATTCTTCTAATTTTTTTGTTTATTTCTTGATGTATTTCATCGGCGACCATGGCAATGTTTGTTCCAGTTAATATTTTTCTCGATTTTGCTGTTAAATATGGTTCTGAAATTTCGCTGTCAAAACTTTTTGTCTCAAAAATTATATCAAGTATATCTTCAACTGCGTGTAACTTTGATAAAATCGTATGATATTGGACTATAAGTTTAATACTTTTATGAGCCGCAAGTTCTTGAGCAATAACAGGTTGTTAAAGATGAAACAAATTTGTGGAGCTAAAATTTGCTAAAATTTTTTGATCATCAAGTTTGTAACTGTTATCGTAACCAGAAAACGCTGAAGCAATTTTTTCTGATTTGATAATGTTCTTTTTAGCAATATCTCGCAATTTTAACATTATATATATATATATAATAATACTTTATATTTAATAGAATTTTTTAAGATTCCTAATTAGAGATATAAAAAACCTTATAATATAATGACAGAAATTTTGAGATATATCAGAATGACAGCGGAAGAGATAAAATTTTATCATGTACATCCGAAATACAATTTATATGAAGCAAATATGTTAGGTTCTGTTATCAATATAGAATCTAAAAAAATCTGTTGGTACATCATCAGCACCAGCTAGTATGTTAATTTCAGTAAAAGGCGATAATGCAGAAAGGACTAAAATGTTTAGAAAAGATTTTATTTATACTTTGTTTTGCGGTGATATTCCAGAAGGACAACGAGTATACAGAGTAAATGGCGCAGTTGCTGATGATAATATTGAAAATTTATCATTACAAAATGAATTTCAACCTCATCCAGTATTTGATTTATATGAGGCAAATGATAATGGAATTATTAGACATATAAGAACAAAAAAAGTTATTGAAAGTTTAAAAAGAAATGGATATCTTGGTGTTAATGTACGTGGAACAGAATCTAGTTTTGTTCATTATCAATATCATCGTTTTGTGTTTGAAACTGTTAACGGACTAATACCTTATGGTTTAGTTGTTGATCATAAAAATGGCATTAAAACAGATAATCATTTGCAAAACCTAGATTTAGTTACGCCAAAAGAAAACACAAGACGTGGAGCCGGTTTTGATGGTTCTAATTTTAAAAATCCGGCTAAACAAATGATTTCAATAAATCTCGAAACTGGAGAAGAAATAAAATTTGGATCAATAGCATCTGCGGCAAAATATCATAAAATTGATCCACGTCAGTAAAATGTGTAGCTGATAATGTAACAAAATCAGCAACGTCAATGTTGACATTTGATAGATTTAGTTTTAAATACGATAATTAATGATATTTTCTATATCATTTCGAGTAAGACAATTATGACTAAATTCCATAACATCGTCGCGATTAAATCGTAATGTCATGATTTTATTTGTATCAAGTTTTATTTTGTCTGCTGCTGTTAATAAAAATTTGTCAGAATCGCCTAATGTTATCATAACATCAACAAAATAAAAATTATGTCCCAATAAACAAGTTCGAATTGCCTCACCTAATTCTTTGTGATTTAATATCTTAACTCTTTGATGATATTTTATTTCTCCGAACATCTTATTATTTATTAATTAGACAAAAGATTATTATAATAATGAACTTAATTGAGAGACTGGCTAAACTAAATTCGGAAGATTTTGTTTCAGTTTCAAATTTTACATCAGAAAATATTACTAATGACAGATTTGCTGATTATACTGAAAAAGATATTTTGCATAACTATGACGACGACGAAGATGATGTTGTTGTTAGTAAAAAATATCTAAGCAGACCAACAACTGGACGATATGATGTTAAGTACCATATTGCTAAAAAAATAATAAAATTAATTTTACTGTTGCCGAGCATCAAATATTTTGGCAGCTTATAAAGCCCTTTTTAAACGTAAAAATAGCTGGACAACAAAGAAATATAAAATAAGATTTTATTTTTGTTAAAATATTTAATTTAATGCCAGTCGATGATGTAAGAAAATTACATTTAATTTCTTTATGCAAACCAGTAAAATGTAAGTCAGTACTAATAAAATACGAGGAAATTTATAATAATATTTTTCTGTCGATGATATCGACTTAGTTGGTACCCAACTATTAAATTTATCTCTATATCCACGCCATTTGACTAAACTTTTGTTGCCGCGCTTTTTAATAACTTTTTCAATAACAAATAGATCTTGTTCTGTTTTCTGAAGTTCTTGCTCATAAAAACTGCCAGTTATCTAACTTTATCGACAACTTTAAATTTGTGTCGTCGGTACATGTTTTCGTTTGCTAATATTGGATTTGCAATCGCGTCGTTTGGCAACATTTTACTTTTGCCTAGCGAAAGGGATCTGTGTTTCGTGTTATTATACTCGTCAACAATGTTTTGTAAATTGTCAATATATTTACTCGTATTTTTAGCTGTCAAATATTTGTGGATTTTTTCGTTTAGCGTGCGATTAAATCGCTCGACGATGACACTTTTTCCCTCATTTCCTGTGAAATATTTTTTAATGTTATTTTGCTCTAAAAACTGTTCAAATTTTTTATTAAAAAAGTCTGCTCCATGATCAGTCCAGATTCTATTTGGTTTCCTTTCTGTAGTTGTTATTATTTGTTTTAGCGCATCAGTCATCGATGTCCCTGTTCTATCCGAAACGGGTATACTAAACGCGTATTTGCTAAAAACATCTACAGCATTAAAAAGATATCTCTTTGGAGCGCCATCAGCGCCAACGTTATATTGGGCTAGATTTAAAACATCAACTAAGTCTATCGCCCAGATGTCATCAACGGCATTTGCGACAACTTTACGTCGCGGAAACTTTTTTTTTAGGTCTGTGTAGCTCCAAGGCAAGATCATCATATAATTCTTTTTTACCGAGTAAGTCTCTACCGAGACCAAGTTTATATTTTGCTCCAATAAAACCCTGGACCAGCCTTCGGTCAACACGTTCTCGCATATTTACAGGTTTCATATCACGAAGTTCGTCTAACATTACTTTATCGCAGCTGTGTTTATTTTGTTCGCTTTCTGGAAGATCATTATCTCTGTAGCAGATGTCATGGCGCATTGCTATTGCGTCAACTTGATTGTAAGGCTCTTGTCCTGGCGGCGGATTATCGTTTTCGTCAAGTTGTTTATCAAGAGGATTATAAGGTCCAGTATATTTATGGCCTGGCAATGTCCAACCGCCTTTTGGTTTCGGCAATTTTCCAATAAATTTATGTATATCTATACCTGTTCCAATTATTTCTCTGTTTTTGCATTTCTGACAATATATAACAATTTTATTTTGCTCGAGACACATCTCTATCGCAATCGCAGTCGCATGTCATTATTTATTTAGTCGTCTACTAAAATAATTTCTGGGTAACCCGCTCCGGACAACTTTGTTTTTGGTAAAAACATACTTTTTTCTTCCACAGATTACACAAATACTTTTCAGCATTATTCTATTATTTTTTGTTTTTTTCTGTTTTTTCATCTTTATTTTCTGTTTTAGTTTTACACTTAAGACAATATGCTGACATTGTATATCTAAGTTTAGATAAAGTTTAATGCAATCTCATCATTAGCGTAAGAAGGTTGTTTGTCAAATTGCAAAATAAACTTTAAAAAATCTGGATTTTCAGTCATCTGTTTAATGAACAATACGCAATAATATCCACAAGCGGAAGTTCCAACTGGTTGAATTTGATTAGACGAATAATTTATCATTTTCGCAAGAGATTTTGTCTCTGGAGACTTCGTATCTTGTATTCTACTCGTATATTTTTTTACTGCGTCACTTGGTGCAATTCCGAACGAGTCCAAATAATTGTTATCATAAACAGCTACCCAATGCGTGCCAGATCCGTCATTAAAATCTTGTATATTTATAACACACGAACCTGCCGTTGGTGGAATCGCCATAAGTTCATCTTTAGAATAAACTCCACTGAAATTTTTTACTTTTTTTAGTTTATCAAGTATATCAAAATTACTTAACGCAGACTTTATCTCCTCGTTCCTGGCAACATTAGTCCTCGTCCTACTCCTAATAGACTTCCCGCCAATCCTGCAAGTAACGGGGCTATTGGAATAAATCCCCCTTTTCGTCTCTGTCGTGTCTTTTTTTCGTCGTTGTCTTTCTTTTCGTCGTTGTCTTTTTTCGTCGTTGTCTTTCTTTTAGACATTATATTTATCCATCACATAAAATTGTTACCATCGATATTCATACGAAAATTTTCTTTATACCACTACCTTCAACTGCCTTTTTCGTTGCGCCAGATACTGCTCCAGACGCTGCTGCTAATCTTAATGTACCTAACACTGGCAAAATTTTAGGTATTAACGTTCTGGCTATTACCGATAATGCCGGACCTAAGAAGCCGCCATGTTTTGCCATTGCAGTTATTTGTGCAGCACTTAAATTTAAAACAAAAGGTTTTCTGCGATCGTATTTATTTACTTGTTTTTTGGTTAACATTAATTTTGTTAAAGTACCCGCTGCGTTAGGGTTGACCTTTAATGATACCTGCCTCTGTTTTGCAACAGCAGCTGTTAATTTTTTAACTTGACCATCAGTCAAATATATTTCGTTTACAATATATATTTTGTCATCTTATATAACGATTACAGACTAAACTTGGACTGACATTTTACCTCCGACAGAGTCAACTGTAACAAATTTATCGCTTATTACTAACGCATACACGTTTAACTGATCTGCTGGAACTGGAGCGTCTTCTAGTGTCCAAGTAATTTCAACATCAGCTGTGCTGTCTACAGCTCGCTCGCTATGTTTACTAACATCAAAATAAAATATCGGATAAAGTGTACGAAATTTCTCTACTGATACCTGAGATCCATCTCCAACATCTTGATATTTTTGCAGTGCGTCGAGCAAATACATGTACGGTCGAGTAATATTTTTATTATCATTATCTGCAAAATTGCATTCTATCGCCCGCTCCGGATATTGTTTTGCATTTATTCTAGCGTATATTCGTCTAACATTAGCGTTATCAAATATCGCATTATTTTGTTATTGGTCATTACGTCGCGCTTGTCTCTGAAATACAAGAAATAATTGCCGTGGCTTTTGTTCACTTGATGTTGTTATAACTCGCCATGTGTAGTCGGTGGTATTCGGAACTGCTGTTTGATATATTCTATGTTGCTGAAATAAATTCTGTTTGTGTGTTTTTGCAGCATATCATTTAATTCCGCCATTTTTGTGATAGACGGAGCTATTCTTGGCATCCATAGTGCAAGTTTGTTTATGACAAATTGTGCATTATTTCCACCAGATCTAAACAGGCAGTCGTTTTGTTCTGATCGATCTAAAATATGTTTAACTCCACGAAAAACCTTATTATAGTCCCTGCAAAAGCCAAATATTGTACTTAGTGGTGGCATCATTGTAATTTGACGTGATACTGCTGCAAGTGCCTTTCTCTTAACATACCCCTCATTGTAATGTATATTTCTTCTGTTATGTGCAATTATGTTATTAACATGAGCTAACATTTCAGTGCCGGTTGCTGCCGCACCTGGTGGTGTTACACTAAGATTATTACAAGCTGCAATAAGTGAGGCTCTTGTAGCGTCTGCATCAGCGTTTGCAGCTGGTGGTATTATGCCTAGCATAGCAGCATTAGCAATAAGAAATTCTCTTACAGTTACAGCATTTGCGGCAGCATCAGCCACAGCAACTAAAATAGCTACTCCTCCTAAAACAAATTCAGCTGATGCAATAATACCTGCACCACCAGTTCCAATATCTTTAAACCACATCATATTAGTTGCAGTTGACCTGGAATAGTCGTCGGAAAATGAAACAATATTTAAGATTGTACTTGCAACTTGTAAGTGACCTCAAATATCTTCTATAGATTGATTGGCCAGCTGATATTTAGCACTTTTAAATAAACACCAACCGTCATTTAAAAGAGCTACTTCTCTTCCAACTGCAATTGCGGCAGGTGCGGCAGGTACGGCAGGTGCTGTCATAATTTGGCCACGAGCTTCCAACATTGCTTTATGAGGAAGTAAAAATACGTCCTCGTCTCGAGTATTAAATGTTCTGACGCCAGTCTTATTACGTTCGTTAGAATTTTCATCGAGATATTCAACGTATTCGAATTCTGTTACTGTGTCGTCTGTGTCATAAGTTTCTGCTAAATCGATATAATTTTTTACAGACATTTTTTTATTTATTAGGTTATACAAAATTATCGTGGCGATAAAAGTTTTTTTGTCGTTGTTATCATTGCTCGTTGAGTTTCTTTTGTTGGTGCGATTTCTGAAATAGCTTGTTTGATTGTCGGTATACCACGTTGTGGATCGCCTTTTATTTTATCAGCTATTTTTTGCCCCACGGCAGTTCCAGCAGCAGATGCAGCTCCAGTTGCAAAAGCTTTTGATGCGTCAAGTGCAACTGGCGCAACTTTATGAGCTATTCCTGGAGCATTTTCTATAATTTTAGCAAATATATTTCCCAAAAATCCTCCTACTATTTTTCTTCGATAAACTTTTTTTCTCTGTTTCATTATATCTAAGGTTGCATAATTTTACTTCCAAATCTTTCGCATCACTAAAAATCTTTTATTAGAAAATATGTTTACTGTTCTCGTAAGTGTAAATAATAAGAAACAATTTCATTATTAGATCCAGTTGTCATCCAGATTGATCTGTCAACTGCATATTTACATCTGTTATTTGATTTTCAACATTTAGCGGATAATAAATAACCTGACGTGGACTAATTTGCATAAGAGATCCTAGTGGAACTTCTGGTGAAAAACTATATTTCGTTTGTCCTGTAGTACCTTTAGCTGAATAAGATCCAGATGCAACAGAGCAATTTACCAATATTGCGTTTACATCAGTTATATTTACTGGCAGTTGGCCGTCATACGTTTCGGGATTATCACGATTAAGAGCAGGATATACATAATTATAAAATCCTATCAGTGGTGCGATACTTGTTGGCGATACAAAACCAACTGTTATATCTTTTAATTTCATTCTTGCGCGTAACGTATTATAATTTGGTGTAAGCTCAAAATTATCAGCTATACCTTTATTTTTTTGTTATAAGTTCTTTTATTATTTTATTTAGATCAGTGATATTATAAGCTCCTTGTGGAATTTTAATTATTTTCCACGTGACAAATGGTGAAGTATGTATAGGAACAGTAAATGTAAGTTCATCATTTACTCCAGTTTTTACATTAGCCATAGCATGCCAACAAGTGCAGGAAATTAGTCCAATTTCATATTGTTTCTCACGATCTAGTTCTATTGGCGGAATATACTTTACAGAAAAATTTGCGCTATCTTTATCAGATTGACTAGAGTCTAGTAATAATGTTGCTGACATTTTTTATATAAAATTGTTATATTAAATCATTACACAAATTTATAAAATTAAATCGCCGCGATTATATCAAATCGCGATGTAAAGTTTTGTATTCGTCAGATGTTAATAAATTTTCTGATCTCAAATTATCAAGTATGTCAATAATTTCATTGTCAATTTAAGCACCAACATTTCCAGCTTCTTTTGATGATATCATTAACATTAATCTGCCTATAATTTCAGTAACTGATGAAAATATTCTAACTCCAGTTCCTTTTTTTTCTTCTCTGTATTTGTTTACTCGATTTTTATCAATTACTTTAAAAAATTTCCTTTTAAAATCCTAGCCCGAACCAGAAGGTTTTTTTCTATTGGATTGCGCTGTTCTTCCTAATAGTAAAGCAATAATACCATATCTCATTCTATTATAAAGTGGAAGCATATTTTCATTTTCTATGACTGTGTTCAACTCATTTCTAGCAGTAACACCGTCGTTTATTATTACAGTTAAATCATTAATAAGTTTTTTAAATTCATCCTCACCCCATTTATCTATATTATCAAGATTTTTTATATTTTTTTCCTCTAAAAATTTATTGTATTCATTTTCTGTTATTTCATTATTTGTTTGTTTTATATACCATCGTCTTTGATCTTCAACTCCCATAAACTTTACCGTCAACTCTCCTACTCTTTCTTGCTCCTTTTTAATATCTTTTAATTTTTCTGATAAATTTGTTAAAATATTTTTAATCTCTATTGTAGTTAAACCTGCTAGTCTTTGTTCAAATTCTAGTGGATTATTAATTAGCCGATCTAGTGCAGCTTGTCTTGCAACCGGATCAGCGATATTTGCTACAAGTGCTTCAGCTAATCTTCTTTTTTCTTCTTCAGATCTCTCAATAATTCTTCCAGCAGCTGTTTCTTGATGTTCTTTAACTAGTCCGATTAAACCTTTTTCCTGTAGTCGCTTAAGTTCTTCTTCTGATAATGGTTTAGTTTCAGGTTGTTTTCCAAGTAAAGCTTCAGTAATTGGTTTGAGAGCGGCGGCTGTTGTTTCTGCTGCAACCACTTGGCCACGTCGTGCTTGCTGTAATTGCTGCTTAAATTTTGCCTGAGATTGCGCAAGTTTTTTTAGATTTTCTATATGTTTTCTGTACTTTGCTTGTCTTTCCATTAATTATATACTATTTTGTATAAAAATTACTGTAGATATTTTTCAATACAACATCGAAACATTTTACTCGTATCATTTGTTAATTTATCAAACAAAAAAAAGTCATATTTATTTGCCGTTGCTTGATGATATAATTCAATAAATTTATCTTTTGTTACATCACCACATTGCTCGTTCGCGATATTTCTAACGTCAACATTGTCAAGTCCTGGAAATAATATAAAACAACCAGTATTTCGCCTAATAAATCTGTCAACATTATAAAAAACCTTGGGCGAGATAAATAGAATTACATTTTTTATTTCGCGACAGTGAAAAATATGATCTTATTTTATTAATTTCCTCGTTGTTTAGCGGAATATCATCAAAAACAACTATCTTGTGTTCGGACGAATCAAGTTGATTAACTGGAATGAGTTCTTCTGGTTGTTTGATAATAAAAAAATCTTCGCTAGCCTCAAGATCATCACGAAGTTTGTTATTATAATTGATAAGTAGCTCGTACTTATCTTGCTGCGGATTTATCGTGTAAATATAAACGCGATCGTAGTTAAAATTATCTCCTAGAAGTAAATTCATAAGTAAGTTTGTTTTTCCCGATCCAGTTCTTCCAACAATAAGATAATGACAATCTGAAAGTTCATTGTTATGTTTATGTTTCACCAAACGTTCTGTATCAAAATTTAATATCGATGATTTTGCCATTATTGTTATACAATTTTATGCTATATAAAAAGTTGTCAGACGATAAATAAATAATGAGCTATTATACAAAATTTGGAACATTAGTAGGAGATTCATCAGCTGAAAGTACAACAATAACAGACGGTAAGGTTGATTTATCAGACTATCTAAAAAATCCGGCGACAAAATGACGGGAAATCTGTTTATGTCAAATCAACGAGTACTAGAGTTAGAAACAGATTATCCGCCAATAAATGTCGTTAATACACAAGCTGTTAGTTATGCACAACTTAAATTAGTCGACAAACTTGATAAAATAGGTGGGGCAGTTACAGGTAATATCAATATGTCAGGAAAAAAATTATTAATTTGGAGACTACTTATCCGCCAGAAAACTTAAATCAAACACAAGCTGTAAGTTATGCGCAACTAAAATCTGTTGACGATAACAAACTTAACAAAGCCGGCGATACAATGACAGGTAACCTGATAATGAGTAATAGCTCAAAAATAACTGAATTACCAATAACTCCACCATCTAATAACACTGATGCTATTAGTTATGCTCAGTTAAAAGAAGAACTTATCCCATATTTTAAGAAATCCGGTGGACCAATGTCAGGTAACATAAATATGAAAGCAAACAAGATAATGACGACTTACGTTCCAGTTAACCCTAACGATTTGACAAATAAAGCTTATGTTGACAGTCTGTCTAGTAGTGTAAAACGAACTAAAAATAACGTTGGGTATATTCCAACACTTTATAAAGCAACTGACAACCAAGCCGGGTTTGATGTAAGCGCATCATCGTTTTATCCTGAAAATTATCCTCATTACGCTTTCTCTGATAAACATGAGTAGACGACCAACGGAGAAATTTAAAATTTTTGGATCAAAATTAAATGTCCCACTGCAGTTGCTATTTGGCAATTTCATTTGCGAGGTCGATTAAACTCTAATGTTGGTCGAATTTATGATTGGAAATTAGAAGGATCAAATGATGATATTAATTTGGCAACATTGTATAGCACAACAGACACTTACATTTCAACAACACAATATTTTACGATTCCGACTGAAAACACTGTTAACAAGTACTTGTATTTTCGAGTTTATGTTATTGCTGCTAAACGTCCGTTTCCAGGACTGACAGCATTTCAAATATATACACTCGATGACCAAATTTAATCTAGTGATATAAAATAATGTCAGAACCACCAATTATAACTGTTGCGAAAGAATTTTATGATAATATTTTTAACCCTAAAATAAATGTTGGACCTGTTAATGACATAACAAAAATTTTTAAAATTTTGAAAACACTTGGCATCGAATCATTAGACAATTCAACATTGCCAGAAAATTCTGCAAATTTTATTCGCGTATGCATATGAGAGGACCACAACTGAAAAAAGCAATAGAAAACTTTGATATTATAAGCAGATATTGTCATCCTGACGATTGCCTAGAAGAACAAAAACAGGTTGAAATTATACTTAAAACAATATTACTCGAGCTTGATTGGTATAACATAGATTTGATAATAAAATCAGACTTAATAAAAGCACGAGTTTATAGTGGAAGAACATTGGAAGAAATACGAATAAACGAAAATCATACTATTCTTGACAAACTAGCCGAAACTAAGAAAATAAGAATAAAAAGAAAAAATCTATATGATACTTTTTCAAAACGATATATTTTTAAACATCTCGGTATGTACTACAATGACAAAGAAACCTTAGTCAAAATCGTTATTATAACGTCAGACGCAGAGTTAATTATTAAAGTGTACGCAAACGCAATTTTGCCAATGATACGTAAAAAAGACCCAGAATTTGATCCGATTATTGTTAACAAGTCTCTAAAGATAATCAAAATTTTAGACGATGAAATTAGTAATTTTAGTGATGATGAGCAAAAAAGTTTTTTGAAGAAGTCTATCAAATAAAGTTGGAAGTAAAGTCTGATTCTTATTACGACATAAGTGAAGAAGACGATGTTCCATTCCCATCATTACAATACTCTAGACAATTGTCATTACGGAATTATTACAACGAAGTTAAAACCATGTTCACAAAACCATATATAAGATTAATGTTAAAAGTAGCTCCTGCTGTTGGTCTTCTTATGATTCTCCCAGATAATCTTAAGAAATTAATGCTAGCAAATTTCATAATCGCATATACAATTATCAGACAACATCTTGTTCTCAAAAATTTAACGTTAAATCAGTTGAGCTTAGTATTAGGGTATATTGATGAAACAGAAATCGATTACAGTAATTTGGTGAATAAAACAGATTTGTACGAAAGTGAAGTAGGAAATAGTTTTGATTCATACGCTTGGTTTAAGAAAAATGAGGTATTAACAGATGAACGATATAAGGATACTTCGTCAGATGTTTATAACAAGTACAGAGAATTTATAGCTGATCCTAAAAATAATAAATTCCGCGAGTTTCTCGATTCGATTGCCGGTGACAGAACTTTTGTTTTTGTGTAAAAAAATTGTATAATGAAAAAACATATAGTTGATTTCAATCATATTTCAGAAAAAATTCCAAAACAAGATGTAGACGCTCTAATGCAATATTACAAATATTATCATAAAAAACTTTGGTGCGTAAAAAAATGTTACAAATATTATAACAGAATACTTCGAGTGATATCATATTTGCCACTGTTAATGACTAGCTCTGGTATAATTTCAAGTGGCGCATCTTTAAATCCGTTTTTGTTAATAATATCTGGTGTCAGTGTTTCTCTTACAACAGCATGTAAAAAAATTGAGCCTCGTGTTCCGACTAAAAAAAATGCTTGTAAAACAGCAAGTATCACCTATAAAAAATTACTTGATCAAATACGATCTTATTTGCGGGGTATAAAATATGATATGGACGATTTAATACGCGAGTTCCGTATTATTGACAGTATGTTAACAGATATTCTACCAATGAGTCAGCAGATATAAAAAAGATTATCATAAAATATGGGTTACACAGTAGATGTTTAATTTTGTATAGCTTTAGTAATATCATTATCAAATAAAATATCAACCATATTGTCAATAAATGTCATCACATCATCTGCCCAACCCGCTAGTCTCATATCATTTTCAGTCGCGAATAGCCATACTGACCCATATTTTGGTGATATATGACATCCAACTTTTTTAACACAATCGCTTATTATTTTAGTTTTTATACCAGTATAACTTGAGGCTGATTTGATAGAATTAAATCTCTTACAAAATCTGTTTGTCAGATCAAATCCAACATGTCGGATTGACGTTGACGGATATCCCATATTATATATAATATTTCATTTGTTTAATATGAAAAAAATCTATTGGGCTAGAATCCCCTTTGGGTTTCAATTTTATTCATTTTTCTGAGATAAAAGGGTGGTTTTTTAATGGAGAGGGGGTATCTAAGGTGATGAAAAAATGTCATAATATATTTATTTTAGAAGGGGTGGGGGTTTTCTAACCTTAAACCCTCTTTGAGCTCAAACCCTCACCCTTATTTACTACTCCGGTCATTGATACAATGCACCATTTGACAAAAGAAAATGTAATCATTGTAATAAAAATGACATCGGGGACGAATACCATTATTTGTTCATTGGTTCCAAATTTCACAAATAATGGGGTTTCTTTCTAAAACCGTTCTTTTACCGCAAATCAATGTTTTGGAAAGTCACAGACCTTATTTGCCACCAATGATCCCAATATTCCCCAAAATCGTGCCAACTTTGCTACTGTAATAATGAAAACAATATCAACAATATCATAAACTTTGTGTTATCTGTGGTAGCGGAAATTTTCATACTTCCCAATGGTATAATTTTTTTCTCTTTCTTGCAACTTTTGCACACTCCAGGAGACTCATTGCATTCTACAATAACAATGTTACAGTTATGTACATAAAATAATTCTCAAGTAAGTCAGAGTGTTTATTATTGTAAATGCTGAACTATGATGTGAATTTAGTGACGTCACCTTATATTTTAGTGACGTCACCTTATAATATTGTTACAGCAGTGGCATTCTCTTGTGCCACCTATGTGTTACCTGAGATTTACTTTTATTAATAAAAGTATTGTTTTGTTCTGCTCTATTCTGTTATGCTCTATATACGAGTGGTGGCAGGACAATACATTTGCTTTCCTATAGTTTATCACTCTTTCAGTATTCATGTCCGTAAGCTGCAAATGTACTTGTATAATCAAATGTATTTAGATACACGGTAAATATTATTTATATTTTATTTGCATGCCCAGATTAGAATTTGGTGATTTGTTTGAAGGTGCAGCTTGAAATCTGACCGTTGTCTCATATGACCAAGTACATAGATTTCTGTTATATGTATATTATACATATTTAACGCATCATTTGTAATCCATTTTATATATTTCTCTATGAAATGTACATAAAAAAGAATGTTGTATATTCCAAGGGAATCACTGTACGTTGTTCAACTTTGGGTACACTTAATAGGCTATCAATCTGCCTATTCTTAGCTGGGACTAGCATTCCATACATGTGTCCGTCTGTCTTTCTGCTCTCTTCCTCTCTTGCTCGACCACATTGATTGCTTATACGCCTTAATTTGTAGCTGTGCCCTTGCGTATTATCTTTAGTTTTTCCTTATCTCATTATGCGAATAATTAATGAATGCGAGAGATTTGAAATCATTATTTCTGAATGTATTAGCAAATGCATTGATATGTACATGCAAAAAATAAGTAATGCGCTAATGATTGAATTGTCGTGTATATTTATATTACATCTATTTTATTTGTATTTTTCAGAATAAAATATCCCATGATTTAAATTTCATGCTACACAGCCTACAAAATGCACGATAAACCCACTTTTAAATAGTGGATGGAATAGCCTGTTCCTATGAACCCAATATTAGGTCTGCAACATACGTTAATACATATATCTTACTCTTGTGATCCATCAGGTGTAAGGGCAAGTAGAGTTTATAGTGTATGCTTCATTCGAGTCCATTCACGAGCAATTAACTTCAGTGAAGAAAATATCCTGATAGCTTGTTTCAGGCAATTCCCTTCTTTCATCTGATAAGGCAAACATGTTAATTGGCGATAAAAACAAATTAGGATAAAAGAAAATAATGGTCTATGAGAAATCAATTATATCTCGATATTCATCATTAAAGTACATAAAATTGGTTTACTTGAATATCTTTATTAAACATGAGTATATTTCAATAAATGAAACGGAAAACACCGCATTTAGATCTAAAAGATACGCAGGGGACCATAGTAAATTCATAGATCTATGGATTTTCCACTTTTTGTGTCATAAAACTAAGTACCGAAACTTAAGTGTAGTTGGAGCATATATCGAAGAAGTCAGCCTAGCTTAATCAATCCTTACAGAAAACACAATGACAAGCCACTCTGATTTTGATGATCAAACAAGAACTTCAGTTTTATTCTTAGGTATAATCTATTTTTAATTGCAAAAACTTTACATCCTCATTATGATTTTTAACTGGAATCTCTCTCTCTCTCTCTCTCTCTCTCTCTCTCTCTCTCTCTCTCTCTCTCTCTCTCTCTCTCTCTCTCTCTCTCTCTCTCTCTCTCACGGCAAATAGTCTTTCTATATTTCACTAGATCACTAAGATCATGTTGGTCAGGAAAACCGTATGTGTTAAATAACAACAGACAAACAAAAGCGCAAAACTGGAGTGAAACTAGCCGGATTAGTTTGTGCAACTGGCGATTACTTAAAAGAAGTAACAGCTTTGTTCTGAAGTAATATTACAAATTGTGTTGTGACTAATAAAAAATTAAAATAAATTATGTCCAATAATTAAATTTTAAATTTTTTAAAGGAAATAAAGGAAAAGAGTTTGAGATCATAGGTTTGAGAAAGCGAAAGCGAATTAATGGCAGAAAAATGTGTTTTGGTAACTTGGAAATTTTATGCTATCTATGTAAGGGAAATTTTCCGTTTGGATTCTTGCCGATTTAAGAGCCTAGAAGCAGTTAGGTAGTTAATGTGGTTGGTGGCAATAATGTATGTATTTGTGTGTGCGTGTATGTATATGAACCATAATTTTAAGTTTGTTGATCATTTTTACATAACTTCATTGCAATACTATGTCAATATCAACGATTAAATGTGTTTCTATGGAAACTAGAGCCACTTTGCTTAACGACCATATTTGCAATGGTATACTGAGGTAAAATGTATTGCTTGCCCGCAAATGCAACCCTTAACTTGCTCCAGTTTTTGCATTAATTCTTTTTCCTTTAATGTTTCGTAGTGTATTAAATTTCCTCAACTATGCGAATAAATATGTCATGATTATACCAAGACACAATTATTTATCTGTTAAAAAGTATTACGCTTTCTCATGGGTTGTAGGGTTTTACTGATACAACTGTTTAGTAAGTTCTAAAAATATCTGCAGCTTGAAAAAATAGCAATATGGTGTCAACTATAAAAGAAACGGAATAGCATCGAAGTGAAAGGAGATAATTAAAGCCTGACGAAAGCCTCACCGAGTCGATTCTTATTAAGTAAATCCTTCGTTCACACAGAAGAACTTCAGAGCCACTACTAACGATATACTTCATACCAAATCCAAGTTTCTTAATTGCTGAATAATACCAATCTTAATTGACAAGGAAATAAATACAATCTTGAAAAATCCCTCAATCCGAAACCAAGATCCTATTTCGTTTAATAAATCTGTAACCAGTAATGGGTTTTATTGTTTAACGGTAATTCAAGTGGGATAAACTCCAGATTCTTCGTTCAGAATCTTTCTCATTAGGTATTAGTTTAATAGGAAAGCCTTCGGGGTCTATAATGAAATGACATTGAAGCCAAAGAAGCCAGGCAGATCTGATCAAGTTGTGCGGTCATCATTGGCAGAGAGAACTGTATTACCGTGCTGTCAACAATACCGCATGTCCTTTAACGTACCAGTTCAACAGTTAGACCTCATATTATAAACAGAACTCAGCGGCACATTTCTTGCCTTTTTCTGTGTGTGTGCCGCAGCCTAACACCTGATGCTTGGTTGCTGTGAGTGGAATCCCCTTTTCATCCTTGTTATGATTAGTGAGTGTGTATGCGCACATACGAATGCACATATATGTGTACTTTAAGGGTGGGCTAAAATACCCTGGGGAGGGGATGGCAATTCACCAGGTAATAGTGAGAGACCCGTGGCCAATACTAGTTGCATACATAATTCGGCCTATTCATGTATGGAAAGTGTATATATTGTTTTGTTATATGGTGGGGATCTCAGTGGTTTCCAAGCTATGACCGGGGTCGGGGTTGGTGGAGGTGGACATTGATGTAAGAACAGACCCAGAAACATATGCTGCCTAAATATGATAACCCCCTTGTAATATTTATAGGTTACTGCATTTGTATGGGAAAATATGAATGAGTTTTTCGGATGGCTATACTGCACGACCTTGGGAGTGCAGTATATCCATCCGACAAAACGAGTTCATATTTTCCCATACAAATGCAGTAACCTTTTTATTATATGCTCATTTTCTTATTCTACCTAAGGGTTAAATATATCAACAAAAAACCCTGCAAGAAACAAAGTAACTGAATGTATGCCGTATTCCAAACTAAATACACAAGCGTTGATGTATCATTACACAACAACATTATCAATGCGCACGTAACTCCGACCAGATAAATTCGAAGTTGGTCGCGCGCTAGACGTAAGTTTCGAAAGCAAATGGCGTTTGATCAACTTAAAATTGAATTTGGAGTCATATTGTGAATGACTGCGCATTGCAACAACTTTTCCATTTGATC
>JAECUM010007668.1:0-30445 GCA_016617855.1 Megalonaias nervosa | reverse complement strand
AAATTTAAGCGGGAACAGGCATCATTTGTATAGGAAAACTTCACTAAAGATCTTCAGTGCACTGAGAATTCTGGTAGAGTACAGACGCGTGAGTCTTACCCAGATCACAGTGTTCTTGGAAAGGGAGACTGTATAGTGAAAGCGAATTCTAAAGGAAGGCCAGTCCGAGATTTGTGTTGACATACTCATAAACGGCAATTGGAATCCAAAAGCTTCGAATGGTAAGACGATATCTTGGCCGAATTTTGTACTTGATTTGAGTTAATTATATTGTGTTACCTTCAATTACCGTAACCTTGTTTAACTGAGTTATGACGTATATATGTATTATGGTTATGTGAAGCTAGACCATGAGTTTCATATAAATTTCTTAGTTCTTATGACGCATGCTGTATGAATGATTGCTTCATTAACTCTTGTTAGCTCTTTAGAACTTTTTCCGTAGCGAATAAGGTGAAATTGATGACTTCTTTGAAATTCTGTCAGATATCTTACAATGTATTCTAGATATCATACAACGAGTATTAGACATTTTATAAACTATGTTGCATATTTTGTAAAGTGCATGAGATATTAAAATTGGAATGAATATTAATTTTGTTACCCATATATTCGTGATTAGTGGGACACTGTTAATGGAATCACGATTTATTCAAAGCATATTATAAATCAGATTTTCAACTTATCACACTTTTTTTTTCTAATTCAGAATTGTATCCATATTAATACTATTACAAAGAAAATTCGGCTTTATGTGATAAATTAAAACGAGAAACGATGTTAGTACTACAGCCATTGGAAAAGAAAAGTCCCAAATGAATGAATTATGTATAAAACCAGTTTATCAATACAGAAAAGGCGTGGAAGCTGTGGGCAATTTGTATCAATTTATTAAAATATACTTAATTACTTTGCCATGTAAGTTTAAGTTCTATTGACCTTGAACGTTTTGGTAGCTTGCGTGAGCCGTCCTGAGCAAACATTGTCACTGGCGCTTTTCTAATATAATGAAAAATTAAAATGTTATCGATTATAAAAGTGCCCAAAACTTACTTGGACAAAGTGTAGGTTATGTTAATTAGTTGGGTAGAACCATTAATTGATCACGAAAGCAGAATATATCTTACCACTGAGAGCCACATTTAAATCAGCAGATTTTCTTTCGTGACTTGTACCAAAATAAATTATGCGGCCATATTATTATTCTATGGAGCCTTTCATAACGCTGTATACATTGTGTACCTTTTTATCGCATTTAGAGTCTTTGAAAAACGTCAGAAAAGATAAAAGGGTACCCTTTTGTTATCAAGATATGAACTTTATTCCACTGCGTTCACCTGCTGACAATACGGAGAACAAAAGAATATTAAATAATAAATAAATGAACATGTTTAACAAGATTAACTAATTAAAATCCTATTTTCTAGGGGCAAATTATGTAAGTACACACCTTTTGACCAGAGACAAGCTATTCGTTGCAAAAAATGTATGAAGTGACTATAAGACTATTTAGTAAGATACACTAATAATATATTACTATATAGTACTTGCTAGCTTCAAATTAATACTAATTCATATTAAAAAGTTTTCGTGGAATACATATTTTAGACCAAAGGCATGTAAATAACCTTCGGCATCATAAGCATTTGACATAACTAGATATCACGTGATTTGTGCCCTATCCTGATAAATTAAATACGACTAATTAAACTAAAAATCCGGTCTTGATCATTTGTATTAAAGATTGTTAATTAAGGAAATATTGTGTACCATATATATTCAAATCCATTGTCATCAAATACAAAATTTTATACAGCATAAACAAAGATGGGTATTGCTATTTATTTCATATCCCTGCTGTCTGATACATTTAGAGTTCATTGATTCAAAATAGTATTCCAGGGATTGAGTGAAAACAAAAGCGGATATAGATTTTCACTCCGATGAACTCCTTCCTTGCACATAGTAAAACTAGAAACGTTTATACATAATTAGTATTCCTAAGCATACTGGATATATCAATCAATAACTTTCATTTCATTGCCCTATTAACAACTTTTTCTTCAATCAGCCATACATTATCAAACAGTTTTCATAGCAAACTTATTTTACTATGTATCATGCGTTACATAAGACTATGAAAGACAAATATAAAACCTAAACAAAACGATTTCTGTTATTTATTTCAACAGAGAAAATGCATCACAATATTAGTCTATTATTAAGGAGGAAGGTTGAAGATCTTCCTTGTCAGATAAGTAGTGCTCCTTCTTGATCAAGCAATATAAGTTTGCTTTGATTTCTCCATTTCTGTGTGTCCAATATTTCGACTTTATTGTCTTAAAACAAGTAGCACGAAAGAGCAAAACCATCAAGTTTTGTATAATTAAACTTTTATTTATTTCCCTGAAATATAAAGTAAAAGAATTAAAAATAGCGTACAGTATGGTGAACGAATTCCTAAAGTCCTAAATATTATATAAATTCCAAATTAGTTCCATCATTTATATGTAATGATAAAAACGGCAAAGACGGTTAGGTAACGGGATGGATAGATACTGAGTACTTCGAACTGAATTTCCTCTCCGACGACCAACGATCTTGACAGCGCATGTGTAAAACCTCTTCCAATATTTCTGAATAGGGATCATGTAGGATCAATTTTCCAAACCGAATATTTTTTTTTTTTGTATGGCTATTGAACGGCACACCCACTTGTTTTGGTGCCAATTGATTTCTCCTTTGGTTCCCTGATGAAAATTCTCATATATGCTGTAAAAAAACTTATTACACGTGGTGGTGGTGGCACATCTGTGAACTGTTTTTTCCACGTATTGTTTCATCCCACCATTGGCATGTATCAACATAGTCGTTAATAATACGCAGCCAACACTAAATTGTCTCTGATGTCGCCGTTTTCAGCGATCACAGCCAGGATTTTTGCGACAGATCCTTTCAACTTGACAGCACTAGCTGTAATTCCTGCATCAGACGTTTGTAGTTTACCAGTTTGATCTTGGAAAATAACAAGTTCAGCTGGGTCAGCATCTATAACAATACGACTGGTAAACTCGATCAAATCAGCTATGGTGGCAAACCTGCTAAAATGCACATAAGCGCCACGTCGGGCCTAATAACGTCCGTAAATTTCAATAGCCATTTTGTATAGTATTAAACGTACTTTAATGTGAGTTGGTGAACGCTTAAGAGCGTGCAACACTTCAAGAAAAAGATGACCGCATATTGGTCCATCCATCCTTGTTGACAAATTTTACCATCGCGAGTAAATCAAGATTAGTCAACGGCATGATATTCTGCGTGTTGTACCGGGTAATCGAAGACCTCTTCCCGTAGAATTCGATGATTTATTTGTTGTAGTGGAAGGCCTTTTGTTTGTTTTTTTTGATAGATCTACCAGATACACGATGCGCTGTGTGACCTCCCACCGCAGCCGTTGGAGTCACTGCTGCTAACAACTCCAGAATCTCAGCAAGGAATGAAAATATTCCACCAGTCTTTTGCATTGATTTCACATCTGATTTGGATAATATTAGCACCACTGAAGTGGTATTATATTTGGCCGATTAAGCTGAGCGAGTTGTGTTTGGTAACATTTCCAGCACATTTTGTGAAAGACAGTTTTAGTGTTAACCACCAAACCTTTATATTGCGTTCTTTTTTTTTTCTCCAGCCCAACTGATTCTCACTAAGTTCGACCATCACTTCATGAAAAGACAGTATTATTTGACAATATAACACGTTCAATTATGTATATACCGCATGACCTTCATTCATCCACTAGTACCTTCCAACAACAATGTCTTGTCAGAAAGTAATATTGCATAGCATCAATAACCGCCACCAGTGTAACCCTGTCAGGTACATGAAAATATATGTCGACAACGGATTTTCCTAACAAGTCCAGGTGTTCCAGTGCAAAGTAATACATTGGGTATAGTGTACGAAAGTCACGTTGGGAAATTTCCAAACCGGTACCGATGTTTTGGTCTCGGTCCATATATGACCACAAATTATGATATGCACGTGCAATATATGAGGAGTATCTACTGAAAAGTTAAGCTGAATTTCTTCAGAGGGTTCATGATGACCGTTTAACCGCAAATAAACTTCGATCACTTCTAGGTCAAATAAATTTCTTGCAATAGGTTTGACAATAATCTGCGTTGTAATTTTAAACGCCACGAACACATGTGTTGGTGCAGTGAGACTATGTTGGGTACTTATTTGCCATGTAAACTGTCCCGTAATACCCCTTGGTGGATAAGCATCTGTGGTATGTGCGGGAAACAACAGCGTTGACATAGATCCCAACTGCATAAACGACAACAAACGTGTTTTTTTTAGACAGTGAATGGATTAATACAGGCATTCACGAAGTCAATCTTGACAAATCAACTGAGCCATCAACACCCCCCGTATGATAAAATGAATCGAAGGTGTTATTATTGAATAATGTGATTGTATGTTTAGCCCCAAAATTAACCTTGCGAACATCTCTACAAAATCTAAATACATCACTGAAGGGATAAGGAACCGATGAGGTGTGATCAACGCTGTTTGTAACGTTGCCCCTCTTAGTAAAGAGGGGTAGTTAATTAGATTTGTCGTTATCTAGAGGATGACCTCATTCGATGTTATTGCCCGGTGTGAGTGGATAGATAGAATATCAAGAGAGAACTGAGCAAGACTATTGAGAAGAAATAAGACAATTCGAGCCCCCTGTAGACAAGAAAATAAAACATTTAATCTATAACAGAAAAAAACTAATAATGTCAGGTTCAATTCAAAAAATTTTACGTTAACAGAATATAATAGCAGTGTTCTATTGTAGACTAATTTCGTCATGATAACGAGTATTGAAAAGAGCACAATGTCCACGCCTGATTTGCATCACCTAGCGTCGCTTTCTGTCTTCGTCTAGGTGTATCACACGTCTCCCCGCCACCACCTGTATACGTTGATCTTCCTCTGATCTTCTATTCTGAACGCTTCATTTCTTTCTGGACTTCCGTCTTTCGGACTGTCACCGTCTGTTCCTGGGAGCTGTTTCCTGAATGACAAGATTACCACTAAGCCTTTATATGTATAACTTTCTATACATATATAAAATTCTCTCACTTTCGTTAATCAGAAAGCATAAACTAGCTATCCAAACACTGCATTAATTCTGACATACGGTGACCTTAACGCTTAATGGTCCTTAAAAATTAAGATTATATTTCAAGTAAGGTACAATCGTTATCTCTAGTTACAAACGCCCATATTATATACATCCAAGTCTGTCCTAATTCGATAGATTACTTCTCTCACTTCCAGCAGCTGAGCATAAATTAGCACGTGAGCGGTGTATATAATATTCCCGTATCTTTCTGCATACGCTACCACATGACTCCTTAGACATCCAGTCTAGTCAGTTCCACTCAATAAGATACATGGTCGATTACTATTGCATAAGATTCACTAACTTCTAGCTCATAGGAATCCCTAACCTACAAGATTATTTAAACATTACAAAATCATATATAAATATGCAATTGTCGTTAACTCACTATAATCAGTATCGTCCTAACAGACAAAGAAAATTAATTCATATAACCCTATGAAATCTTACACATCTGAAAATTTGGATCGCATGCAATCCGTCAATTCTATCAATAAACTGGTAACTGTAAAATTAAAGAAATAAATTGCATAACAACTCTAGCATATCAACAGATTTCCACGAAACTGAATAAACGATACATAGTATGAATCCTAGTCATGTCAAACACATTTGCATAAACAAGACAAATAAAATAGAAAATTACATGAAAAATTAAAATTGCGTACCTTAATGCTGTTCTCTTTCAGAAATTGTGCGTCCTAGCATTAAAGTCTGTCTTTGCTTACAAGACAGCAACCTAGTCCCCTTTTCTTGTTTTAACGAGGAAAGCACTATTCTCTAGTTTTCCCCGGAGCCAAATCTTATCCTCACGCCGGAAATTTTGACTAAAGAAATTCGACCAATGTCGTTACTTGTAAATTCACATTACTTCCAAGGTGTACGCCTTAATTTAACTGAACAATCGTAATAGGCGGTTCCTAATTTTTCCCCAACATAATTATCACTTTCGTCAGATTTTGACAGCCTAAAATCTGAGAAATACAATGCATATCAACTTCCCTTTGAAAAGCGGTTACAGTTGGTAGCTCTAATGTTTACTTTCTCAGGACAGCTTGACGATGCCCGGGTCAATTCTAAATGAGCCGTAGATGCTGGCCTTTCAAGTTTAACACTGACATGAAGAAAAGGTCGAAGTGACCCTTCACAAAGACCTTTCTGGCTTGACTATAATAAAATTTTAATGCACAATGAATTTAATTTTAAGGTTCCATACTTACTGAAAATTCGACATATTACACTGTTCAAATCCAAGACTGAAATAAGAACTGGCGCTGATGCTCATGTTGCCTATATCTACGACAGCGTTGCCTGCAATATTTCGAGGTCGCCTAATTGCATACGGTCCATCATCAGCTTGGTCAGTCGCGTCTTTAACAAATGTTGGACCAGCTGTTCTCGTGTAATCATAGCTGTATTTATCTAGCAAGTCTGATAATCATTGTGGCTTGATCTACATTGTCAAGAACTTTTCGATTTCCTTTCAATCGATGGAATAACCTGCACTGTTAGACAACGCCAAGATATTGTTGATGATAAATCCGACTAGGGCATTGGTACTGTAATCAGCATCATCGGCCTGTATTTAGTTTTCGCTCTATTTCTAAAATGCCTTACACAGAAGAAACAACTTCGATGTGTCCTGTACATGTAATTCTAATTTTTGTTAATCAGGTATCCTAAGCGAGTGTGATAATACTGAAAATCTCGTTTGCTTCTATCCACCAACACTAATGTTAAATCCTGGATCGGCTATATCTTTAAATTGTGCCATCGTCTGTATATTATTAATTTTTGTCCAATACCTCTGGGATTTATTACAGAAAGCATACACCAATTAGTGATTTATTTTACCGGTGCCAGAGAACTGCATAAAGTAAAAACATAATACTGCTGGAAATTTCCTAATAGGAAAATGTTTAATATATATATATAGTGTGAGTGTGTCTGTGTGTCGAAAAATACTCAGGCCATCGATAGAAAAAATATTTTATGGGAACCTATGGATGCCTCTAACAATGGAGATAATGTACGAAACTACTGGGAAGTAAAAAGTGTAGCAGAAAAATTTACCGGTTTTTCATTTCAATGCATCATTTTGCTTTATGAAAGAGGCTCAAAAGAATTATATACGATTATAAACACAACCCGAAAAAACTGATAAATTGATTAACTTAGGAATGATCTTAGAAATGGAACGGAATAAACTAGGGAATGCATATCATCAGAACAAATTTAAATCAATATATAATATTGTGCACAAGAAAAGGAGTCATTAAGTTGAGGAAATCGCCCACTACGCCTGAAGCGTCTGAAACAACGTCTGAAGCTTGTGAATTACCTAATGGTTTTAGCTTATGTTCTGTCGATAATCATAAAGATCTCCAAGAACACATCATTTAAAAAAATGTTTTGGGGTGTTAATATTACAATGGAATCTGAACTCACCAATCTTCAGAGAATATGAGAATTTGATTACAAACAAGCTGAATGAGCAGAACAAACACTGGAAAATATTTTTAGGCGCTATCACTCAAAGCAATGAAGTAAAATCTATTTAGAAAATTACCAACGCTCGAAGACATTTTATGTTATTGGATACAAACTTACAAATAAAATAAATTGCAGAACAGCAGGGAATGCAGATACCAAGCGGTATGCAAAAAACTGACATAATTGAATCAATGAGAGTCACAGTTGCACTCTATTACCTTGTATCACCATTGGTTACCAATGCAACAGCAACGGTACAACAACTGAAACAATTTGCACGTGAACTTTAATATACGAATGGTGTTGCTCGCAGATGTGTTTGAGAAATTTCTTGAGACTGCCATGCACGTGTACAAGTTTGATCCCGCACAGTACTTCTTATCAGCGAAAACAGCTTGGGATGCGTTGTTTCCAGAAACCAAGATCGAGCAGGAATTGCTCACTGGAATTGACCAGCATTGAGCGCTCACTTCGTGGAAGGATTTCTATAAGGGGTCACAGACGTCCAAACAACCCAAAAGTGGACGGATATGATCCCGCTACCCCTAACAATTACATTATGTATTTAAAATCCAATAACCTCTATGAATCGGCAATGATGCAACCGTAACCTATCTGTGTTTCGGTGGATTAATTCTAGATACATTGAGATACCAAAACACGTTCACAATTATAACATCAACAGCTACCACGGATAATTCTTTGAAGTTGATCTAGAATATTCGGGACATCTACATTTTGTGGACAACGATTATCCGATAGCGGAAGAAGATTTGTATGTGCCTGGTTAGTGGCTATCACCTTATCAGTGCGCAGTCGTTGACTAATACGGAAGTAAAGGTACTGAATGCATCACACTTGTTACAAGTCTTAGGCCGATATCCATAAAGGCCACAAATGAGTCTGAGAAAGATTTTTTAAACTTATGAATAATGTTGTTTTCAGAAAACAAACATGGAGAACCTTCTGAAATAGATTCGCGTCGACCTTTTCAGTGATGGTGAACAAGGCACACCCACGAATATTCGGATCAAATATATGCAGCACGAAATTCCAAAAGCAAAGAGTTAGCTGCGCCTCCACCACAAAAACTGAAGAATCAGATGAACTACTCACTAACTTAACCGGCAAAAGGGCAAACACCAGCCCAAACCAAAGTATATTTTGATTATATACTGCCATATTTTAAAGATGATCTAGATCAATATTGTAGATATGAGGAACTATATTATAAACGGCAACAATCACCAAGGCAAATACAGCTCCTCCTATTTGATTGGTCCTGTTTGGTCTTCTATATCCTCACCTGTTGAAGAATACCAAGAAGACGAAGAAAACCCTTCTGCACCCTCACCGGATGAATACCAAAAGAATAGGTGGTACCATCAACAAGAAATTCGAGAAAGACGTTTAGCACCTGCATCTCCATCTATACCTGTACGCACACGTGAACCTAAGTTTCTCACAGAGGAAAAAAAAGAAATCATATCTCAAAGATCAATACAGCACCTACAACAAACATCTGCTCTCACAACAGAAGAAAGGGCGCAGAGGTATCTTATGCTATCCTCCAACAAGAAATAGAACAGTTTATGGAACAAGCAAAAAAACAAAAACAAAACAAAAGAAACAACCTTCATGGTCCATGTAACCCTAACGAACTCAAATATCGATTGGAAACACTGTGGGATCATTTCGGCAACAAAGTACCAAAAGTCAGTAATAAGGTCACATATATTGGTCAGCTATTGCTGACCAATAAATACCATCATGGAAAAAATACATATCACGCGTTCAGTCATGAACGTGTTGACGATATCAATGATGTGTACGGCCAACAAAGATCGAACACCATTGATGAGTTCTGACACGACTTCGTGAGTTACTCAAAATATATAATGTGATGCAAAAGGTTGTTGCCAAAACAGCCCAGAGAGTCACCTAGATAATTACAATCTTATCAGCGAAAAGAGAATTCAGTATGACTTTTTCTATATCTATTACCGCTGCGGAATCACGTACACTTGAAATAGCCATTGCTTCGCTGCCAGTTTCTTACAGTCGGTTGTTCCGTCGGACCGCTTCGGTGTCCCAAATGGTTAGAGCGTCCGATTTGGATGCGGGAGGTTGCTGGTTGGAACCTCGGCCGAGTCATACCAGAGACTGGTAAAAATGGTACTAGCAGCTGCCTCGTTTGGCGCTCAGCATTAAGAGGTTAGTGTTATTACCGGTCGACCTGGTGCCAGGATAATGTGACTGGTGTGACACGCATGATGCCCCAATTCTCGACATAACTATAAATTGCCACTGGACACACATCGTAGCGATATGACTAAAACTTATTAAAGCTACATTAAAAATCCAAATCACACACACTGTTGCGTCTAGGAGCTTTAACTATGTAACAAGACAAGGTAAAACTTAACAAGCATTCAATTTTATTATAAATTCATTTCCTTGAAATATAAAATCATTCAAAGTCAAAGAATTAGAAGCAAATACAGTAATGTATGAATTCTTAGAATATTATCCTAAATGTATTATTAATTTCACAGTATTTAGGAAACGATCCATAAATATCTCAGATGGAGGTTCTAATGTGCATGTGTGCGAGTAGAAACGAGGAAACACTGTTTTAATATCCAAAGTTGTACTTCAAGGTAATCAGATGAAAGTTGAATGTCACTAAATTCCTTGGATGTTTCACGTGATCCAACAAAATATTTGAAATATCCAAGTCGTTGAATAATTTCACAATAGTTCAACAATGTACTGTCTGTTTAGAATAAAGTTTTGTTCTCCGCAATTTCAATGTCATAAGATAAATAAATACATTTTTCTCTCCGACTCTTACAAAGGCTGAATATAAATGAAGAATGATAACGTAGTTCTTTAATCTATTTACATATTCACCCAATGCATATCAAATAAACAAATCAGAATCAATAAAAAAGATTCCCGAATGTTTAAATCGTATTATGGTGAATATCTTAACATTCATGGTCTGTCCTTCGCATGATCATCCAAGGCGGATTTACTGGTCACTGTATGACTCTTACTTGGTCCAAAACACTTTCATAACTGATTACTGCTGACAATCCACGGATTTTAAATCGTGTGTGGCTTGTAGGCAAAAGTCATGAGCGATAGAGGCTTTTTTTCTAGAAAATAGACAACAAAAGCAAAAATGCCAAAAACCCCATAAGGACACTGCTACTATCCAGAGATACCTAAATACACAGACATTCAGCTATACAGACACAGACAAATATAGTTTGATATGTAAAGTAATACATTTCACATTGTAACCCAGACCAAGAATATAAAGAATTGCCGATTCCCTGATTTTAATCTGATTTAAGTAGGTTTGTGTACATTGGTGTTTTCAAGTATTTGCTCCGATCGGCATTTATTTGTTTTTCATCTTTAATATCTTTACGATTATTGATCCCACTCACTTGGAAAGACTCCTGTTATGCATTCGTTTAATTCAGACAGCTGATAAGAAGCAAAACCTGTCGCAAGCCCGGAAGTTTTCTATAGGTTTATCAACTTTGCCGAGGGCGAGATAATTTATTACAATTTTAGACGCTATTACCACTATTAAACACAAAACCTGTCGGAGGTACTTTGTGAAGGCAGTATGATATACAACCCGTTGAATACCTTCGAAGTTTTTGCATGCATCATGCAGGTAGTAGGTAAGCACTAACCGTTTCTAGTATTCTATTTTATATGCAATGGATGACCATAGGTTACTAGTTCTACATCAACAGTTTTATTTCTGGAAACTATAGGAACTGCTGTCGAAGACACTATTTTAAAAATATACTCATTAATTTCATTTTTTAAAAAGTGGTGTTATAAAAAAATCTATGTCTTCTTAAAATCGATATCACTGTAACCAAATAGATAACCACGATTTTCAAATATCCACAATTTTATGCTAGGGTGAGTTCACATGATTAATTACCATATTTGTCAAGACACAAGAGATCGAATCAGCAAATAAGAGTCAAAATATGAAAGCTGTTTATACTGTTGCTTTCTGGTGCCTTCTGTAATGGAAAGGTGTTGACTTGAAACTTTATTGTACACGATCTATTACTTTTTGGCAACATCTTGTTTTATAGAAACAGCCTGTTTTCGACACGCTCTTTCATGCTCGTGTTGGTGTGCACATTCTCACCGACAATCCTTGTGCCGTTCCCCGTCACAAGTAGTCACATATGCATTGCCTTGAGTGACATACTGAGAGCCACTGAAGTGGCATCCAGTTTGTAAATTGATTTACAATTGGTGCAAAATATACATCAAGACCCTAACATTAGGACAAGTATATGTCATCCTAAAAAAATTTTTTTTTTCTTCTCGGTATTACAGCGATATTAGAGGAACACCCCTTGAATAAGATGGAATCTACATTGCTTCTATTTATGTTTCCTACAATCATCTGTTTAAACTAGAAATTAAATGTATGTTTATATAGAACAACGAACGCTGAATAGACATAAAATATGAAGAGATAGAAATAGTTATATAATTTTATCCTAATATGTACAGATCTAAATTAGTTGTCAAAAATATCGGAAACTTATATATATTCAGACCATTTAATATGTTTCTCATTCTTTCTTTGGCAAAAATTAAAGTTTTACGGAAGATTCAAAATAGTCTTAATATATTTCATTTATCCATAAAGTCTCTAATTATTTTCATTGAAGTTTAATATGATTTTCTAAAATGCTATAAAATTCCATTATCTTATCTGAAGAATTTAAATGTAGTAGTTAGTCAACAATTAAACCGACGATTTAGGTTTCATCCTTTCTACTAGTACTGTAATATACATGATGGCCGCCATCGTTTGAAGCAGGTAGTAAGATGTTTCTGTTTCATTTTTCATGTTATATGTGCTTGTTGATAGTATTAATCTACATTTGCGGTTAAAACATGCATAGACTGTTCTGTTGGACTTTGAGTATTAAATAACTTATTGGAAAGAAGAGAACTATTTGACGAAGTGATTTTGCCTCACTGGTACAATGATCTTTTGTTTTGAATATGACGTTATCGCATTATAGTAGCCAGTCAAAATTCGCTTATGCTAGGATGGAAACTCATTAATTGCATTAAATAATAACTCCGTGGCCCTCTTTGCAAAACTGTTCACTAGACTTAGTGACCTGGGACAATTCATTTTTACTTAAATATAAATGGAAGCGAAAAAAGAAACTTTTCAAAGCCGGTGCGAGTAGAACAGGAATAACAATTCTAGTTATCCACCTTTCAATCTTACCTATACATCAATTTGAAAACTCTAATGTTATTTTGGAAAACATAATTCAAATTCCATTCAAATCGTTAACGCTGAAGATTGGTCATCCACTGTGCATTGACTTATTCAACGCACAATCAGTTAGACACCCTGAAAGGCGAATAGAAATAGATAATGTAGTTAATGGCCAGGATATCCGCGTCCTTTTCCTAGCAGAAACATGGCTATAAAAAATGTCAGGCAATGAGACAAAGTGTGCGGGTCTGATATCCCCGGTTACTCCATCTAATCGTTTCCACACCACTCGCGCGGAGTTGGAATTACTGTCCTAGCAAAGAACTCTATAAATCACCATCATAACTATCCAGCAATTATCACATATTATAACTGGTCCAAACCTCACTCGAAATCGAACAAAAATCATTCTAATTTTTTCAGCCTCTGCCACCTTCCTCCATGTCGCAAAAAACAAGCTGTCTGAATCTGTCATTTTGGACATCATATGCCATCTCAGTGTGTCAGTGCTTAACCCTATGTTTATTTTTGCTAGTAACAGAAACCTCCGTACAGTACAAAGAAACTAACAAATGCATGCCATCTAAGCCCACCTAACAGATTCATTACTTCCTCTGCATCTCAGTGTGTCAGTGCTTAACCCTATGTTTATTTTTGCTAGTAACAGAAACCTCCGTACAGTACAAAGAAACTAACAAATGCATGCCATCTAAGCCCACCTAACAGATTCATTACTTCCTCTGCAGCACAACTTGACAAGTGCTTGCGTGTATTGCTTGCAAGCATATCCGACCAAACGAGTGCAGAGTATCAGTTCAGAATTGTTCTCCATGATACAGTAGTGTTAGGGAACAGCTTCTCACTGCTAAAAGAGAACACTATAAGGCTGAAAGGATTTGGCTTTCCAACAGCCTCACTTTTCATAAGCAAATCTTTGAAGCTGCTAAGAAGAATGTCAAAAAACATAGTTTATGTTGCACAATCAGCCCACTGTAGAACTAAGATCACTGAAAGTTCAAATTGCAAAGAGCTCTTCGAGAGTACGAACAAGCTAATATTAAGGAATAAATGTACAATACTTCCATCGACCTTCCGGACCGTTTCCAAACTTCTTCCGTGACAAAGTTCAATCTGTTAGTGATAAGCTTGACAAAACAATTTAAATTGACTCCTCGTCACCATACTGTTGGTATATAAAATATACACGGCAAATTTTAACAGTATTTGAACCTGTCTCTATGGATTTTGTGCATATAATTGTGATGAAGAGCGCCTCAAAATCATGTGGACACGATTTGATTCCGACATCACTATGGCTTGAAAGCTTTGATTCAATATTGTTCTCACTAACCAATGGTTTCAATACTTCTCTCTCGTCCGGAGAAGTCTCATCATTTTACAAAATTGCTATTATAAAGCCTCTGCTGACGAAACCGACATTTGATCCTAATGTTTCTAACCTCTCGTTCATGTCAAAAATCATCTGAATTCAAATAGTCTTTTTAGCAATGTACAGTCTGCATATTGCCCTCGCCACCTTAGTGAAATTGCCTATCTGAGTGTAGCTAACGACTGTCTCACTGCTTTGGATAGTGGAAAGATTATATTCCTAACCTCCCTTGAATTGTCTGCGGCATTTTACACGATAGACCATGAGATAATACTTCACCCTCTCAGCATGTATTTGGTATTCACGATACATCCTTGTTACGGTTCAAATCGTACTTAGTCCACCAGACATACACAAATTGTATCCGTAATTGGAAAACATTCCAGCCTACATGATTTATCTTTTTGTCTTTTGTTGTTCCTCAAGACTCTTCCATCGTCCACGTACTCGTCATTCTATACACTCACTCGCTCTCAAGTGTTATAGGTCGACATCCAGTGTCTCATCAATTGTACGCTGATGACACTCAAATATACAAATCTGGCTACCCAAATGAAGTTAAGGCTACCATCCAAGGCGAAGAGAAGTGCATTTCCGATGTGAAGTCATGGATGACATGCAACAAGCCGCAGTAGAATGGTGATGAAACTGAAGCTATCCTGATCACCACGGAAAGACTTTGTCATTCACTTCCCGTACAATATTGAATTATTATCAGCAATAATAACAATAAATTCTCGCAATTAGTACGAAACAAAGGGAACAGTCTTGACAGTACACTCTCATTATACCAACATGTAATGAACATATGTAAGGCTGCATACCTGTAGCTGAGATGCATCAGCTTCATTCGTAATTTTCTTTTCCTTAATGCCATTAAAATACTTGTGGTTTGCGTAGCACTTTCAAGACTTGACTTATCTAACTCAATTCTATCTGGTTCGTCATATTATCTACAACAGAAACTTCAAAAATTCAAAACACGACTACACGATCATCCTTAGAAAACGATGAAACATTAGTAGGTGCTCATTTAGGATGCTTTATGAAGTTTACTTTCTATCAAACTCATCATGTCTGGGTCGAAAAAGTTACTATCCACGTCCTTCCAGAATTGCATCCGTTGGAGAGTTATCGCCCACTCTACTGGCCGTCGCAAACGATACGCTTTCCAGAGATTTAGCTTCGTTTTCTTACTTGAGTCAGTGCAATCGAAGCTACACGTATTTGATTCGTGTTGTGTGATTAGTGTTTTCCGATATAGTTGCGTTGTACCTTTGAGACCCAACATAGTTGAGAGTTAGTGCGAGCTTCGCAAATGTGCTGGACAAAGTGACTCATATCCTCAATGATAAGAAATTGCAAAGCCATTAAATTACACATTTGATAGTTTCAAATACAAGTGAACTCCTAAAAATAAAACAGTGTGCCATGACGTTCTGTCGAAGCCTACGATTAATCGCACAATCGCAGTTGTGTTCATGCTCCAGAACAATTCACAGCCTAATGCGAGTGGAAGTGTGTGATCGATTGCACGGAATCCAAAGGAAGAAACACCCGGTGGTTCACTGCAGCAGCAATCATCCTCATCCTCCTACTGTGGTGTTGAAAAGAAAGATTGGGTTCGTATCAAGAAAACTAAATACTTTGTTGATAAAGAATTTTATATGAATCGAACCACAACGTTATTTCGTATGACGTGGTTCGTCCATGGAAAACTGCCACTTATATCCACTTATATATAAAGTCGAAGATATGAAAGGGACAATTTTAACATGGACATTTTACTTGACAGAGACCAAGAAAGATGATTACGCCTACGATATCGAAAACAGTATATTCCAAGGAACAAACAAGGTGGAGCAACGTCTTATCCAAGAAGTGAAAGTATATTGGAAAGGCTATTCCGCAAGTTCGAGTTTTGGACAGCAACTTCACAACTTATCGCATATCAACAAGAAAAATATTCGCGAACAGTTCCTTAAACCAAGTGTTATCCTCACCAGTATGATCACTACAGGAGTTGGAGTTGAAGAAGTATAAACTACAATGAGTGTTTGGTGAAAAATATGTCCCGAAAATAAAGTCGTCTTTATCTGTCAAAACGTCGTCATCACTTGTTTTATTGCAGGTGTTATTAAAACTTTGCATTTGTATCAATGCGATAGGCACCTTTGAACAAGCCAAATAGCAGACGAATCTTATTCCCAATGAATGATTGACTATTCACACTGAAACAAACCGATTTAGATGTATAAATACGAGACAAACAGGTACAAGAACACATTAACATAAAAAAGTCCGGACTTTTACGAAAAATGATATGGGTCAGCTAACGCCAGACAGAATGTCTTCGACATCAAAATTGCTGGAGGATATTATTTTGATACGAATCCATATGGAATGTATTCAATGATCAGGTTTTGCGATGTAATCGCATGAACGAACCATCACTTCATCTACGCGCAAGTTTCACAAATGCACCTCAATGTCAATACAGATTTGACGGATGTTTATTCATATGTCGTCGTGTAATATGTTGGAGAAAAGCACGGCTCTTCCGTTGCTAAGAGTACTTCCCCTTAAAACGAATTATGCAACTAATATAAAGAAAGAAGACGGACATACGAGGAATTTCTTCATCGATATTATCTTCTTGTCAGTAAAAGGTAGTTTGAGAAGGTGAACATACAAATTAAATGATATCTTAGGATATTTTAATGACAAATAAAAACGTCACCATGAAACTATATGGTCGCGAACGATTCTTGTCGAGTGAATTGCAAACTCGTTGATTATATGGACATGGTTAGGATAGCATATTCAAATAAATAGACTGGACTGTTGCGTCAGTCTTGAAATGTTTCTTCTACCAAATCTATATCTTCTCGCAAGGATAGAAAATAACAACGACGTTCTGGTCCATTGCCAGAATTTCAGGTAGGTATTGCTCTGTGCAGTACACATGTGCAAGAAACACATTTCAAATCACATTAATCCACATTCGCTTCAGTTGTTTCATTATCTACGTTGCAACACCGACATGGAACAAAAGGACGAAGAAAAGATTGAGACAGTAATGGCACCAAATAAATAAGAGCAAAACACGCAAACGGTAAGAGACTTCGACATTTTAGAGCACTAAATCTTTCAGAAGCAACATGAAGCTCCGAGATTCTTGCAAAGGTTCCAGAGAGAGAGAGAGAGAGAGAGAGAGAGAGAGAGAGAGAGAGAGAGAGAGAGAGAGAGAGAGGAGAGAGAGCTGTTGCTACACCAACATAGACGATGACGAAATTAGAATCAAGAAGTCATAATACATTTAAGTCATTTCCAGCTCCCATCATCTTTGAAATAAAGGAAAAACTGAAGAATGCATCATTCTGAATAACAGAAATGACAAGTGAACATTTTGCAAACTGGTAATATCAGTCAAGACATAACGGATAGGTGGCTATCGTCATTTCGTGCATTTGTTTTCACTAAAGTGGATACATACCTGAAGAACAAACTAGTCGGCAGCAACATAGACACTTACCCATACCAAGCCAACTCAAAGGGTTTACCTTCTTAGAGAAAATAAGCAACGAAAACAAATCTAGTTGACGCTTGTTTTGTTTGGAAACGGTACAGAGGATCACGCCGATGACGATGATCATAATGTTGGATTTAACGACAGTCCAATGAACATCAAGCAAGGTTGTAGTTTGGAGACGATGGATCAGCTACAATTCGGTCTGTGTCTACAAAACAATTAGTTAAAGGGTGGGGATGTGAGTTTGACCGAAATGAAAGTAATACATTCTTTCATTGGTTGCCTAACGTTAATGATTTCAAACTATCATCGAAGAAACGAAACTGTACATGGGCTGTGTAGAAATTTCACACTGAGTAGAAAACGACATCGGTCACACTCTAATCAGAAGCATTGCGATATATTCTATGAGGCTAGTTGAAGTCAAAACCTGCGCCATTGCTGCAGGAATCTGCTTCATGGAAAGTGCCTCGTCGTTTCCTATTATTTATCGACCAGTTTTAGAAAATTTTTAAATGATCTCCTATAATTACCTGTGAAGTTTGTTCTTCTAAAATGATAAGTAAATGGGATCTTCATTACATTGCCACCAACTTTGCTCATTTAATACAAGATATATGAAAGTTAGACGCTGTATATGAAGAAGAGGGGCTGTCCTAATCTACCCCCTCTCTTTCGGTAACAATAACATTGAGTCATGCAACGCATAAATATTGCGTCATATTTTTAACTTGTAACATTTTTTTTTTTTAACACAATCAATCTATGCTCTTGTGAGAGAGAATATACAGAGACCGAGAGATAGAGTCAATTTTGTTGCCACACCAACATGACGACCCGAAATGCCTTAAGAAGTCATAATACATTCAAGTCATTTCCGCGTCCCATCAATCTTTAAATAAAGGAAAAACTGAAGAAAATCATTCTGATAACAGAATTGACAAGTGAACATTTTGCAAACTGGTAATATCAGTCAAGACATAACGGATAGGTGGCTATCGTCATTTCGTGCATTTGTTTTCACTAAAGTGGATACATACCTGAAGAACAAACTAGTCGGCAGCAACATAGACACTTACCCATACCAAGCCAACTCAAAGGGTTTACCTTCTTAGAGAAAATAAGCAACGAAAACAAATCTAGTTGACGCTTGTTTTGTTTGGAAACGGTACAGAGGATCACGACGATGACGATGATCATAATGTTGGATTTAACGACAGTCCAATGAACATCAAGCTAGGTTGTAGTTTGGAGACGATGGATCAGCTACAATTCGGTCTGTGTCTACAAAACAATTAGTTAAAGGGTGGGGATGTGAGTTTGACCGAAATGAAAGTAATACATTCTTTCATTGGTTGCCTAACGTTAATGATTTCAAACTATCATCGAAGAAACGAAACTGTACATGGGCTGTGTAGAAATTTCACACTGAGTAGAAAACGACATCGGTCACACTCTAATCAGAAGCATTGCGATATATTCTATGAGGCTAGTTGAAGTCAAAACCTGCGCCATTGCTGCTGGAATCTGCTTCATGGAAAGTGCCTCGTCGTTTCCTATTATTTATCGACCAGTTTTAGAAAATTTTTAAATGATCTCCTATAATTAACTGTGAAGTTTGTTCTTCTATGATAAGTAAATGGGATCTTCATTACATTGCCACCAACTTTGCTACGCAGATGATTCGGACATTGAGTCATACGCAAATTTTTAACTTGCGTGTGGTAATATACAGAGACCGCACAGTTGTCAATTTTGTCTGTCATCACACGAACATTCGTCTCTTTACCCTTTCTTCAATATGTCAAATTATAGGATCTCAGAATTTTGATCTTCACTGACATCGCTTTGTCATTTGATACCCCAAACCAAACTTTAATACTTTGCAGTCCTTCAAGAAATCATCTGATCAAGTACTCGCTGATTTGGTTGTTGCACTTCGTCTGCCAACCTTTTTAAGTAATTCAAATTGCCTGGATTGTTACCACTTCTGCATGCTACCTCGCTGACGAGATCAAATGCAGTTTCATTTAACTTAGTGTCTATTGAATGCCCGAGGAACAAAACTTCTTGCAGGTAAGTAAGTATTTGCAATTGTGCATTCATATAACACTTCACTTATAGAATATAATACTATAATTCAAACTGATTCTAACATTTCGGGATCAATTTTAGTCTTTAATAGAGTGGTCACGAATTTTTTAATCATTATAAAGACTAATATTTGTGGTAATATAAGTAATGATCTCGTCCACTCTCATCTGGATATGAGCAAAGAATAGAGACTGATAAATATTTATGGACTTATTGCTTTAAATAGATATTAGCAAATATCAAACTACGGAGCTAAATTTTTAAAAATACCGTTTGATTATCAAAGCTAAACCCTTTCTTTATGTTCTCGAATTTTATCTTCACTACACGCTTTGTCATTTGATACTCCCATTAGTTCGCCAGAACTATGTAATACTTTGCAGTCACTCACTACTGGAAGCAGGCGATGGTCATGCTATTGGTCAGATATGGCAAGATAAGGAGGGGTTAAGTAAGGTTGATTGACATAGTGGTACTATAAATAAAATAAATAGTCTGATCTGATTTGGTTTGTTTGAAATATTTTTATTGCCGTAGAGAACATCAACTTGTCCAACCTCAATTACAATTAGATTTCAGTAACAGAACTTTGCTAGCAATGATTGGACTGTTACCACTTTGCATGCAACTATACAATGATGAGACCTCAAGCAAGTTTAATTTTGTGTTTTACGTCATCATTTACAGAAGTCATTGTTCTTAATTGCCCGTTCTCATAATTTATGCTTCAGCAGCGTAGCAAGTACAACTGGGTGTCATGGCTTTATATTGATAGATCTGACCAGAAATGGGTTAAATGTCCAGATTCGACGTCGTTATTTAAATCATTGTCCACTGTAGACCGTTCTCTCATCTAGTGCTTTTCTCAGTATATTCTTACTAAGTGTTGTTACATCTGCAGCTTTACAGTCTTGAACGAGTTGTATTTCCAGCGTTCCAAATCACCTTAGTAACGCTTCTCAGAAAGTTTATTTTCTGCAACAGAAGATACATCGTCAACAAACTCTCTCTATCTAAGCAGGCAGGTTCTTTTGATAAAACCGTGGACAAGCTTGCTTTTCAGTACTATATAATATCACTTATAGGATTTATAAGCTCCTGAACTCCTGTTCCTTTGAGATACCATATAACTTTAAGTTTCATCGTCTATTTATAAGGATTCTATATCAATAATTAATAGATCGATGATCTGTGATTGATCGTTTAAAATCTTTACTTCGTTACTCCTACAATACCAGAAATCTATGGATCAAAAATATTTTGTGTGTATTGATATCGGTAATCTCTTTACTTCTTGGCACTTACAAATATTGAAATCTATGTATCTTGAATATATATGTTGTTTGTCTTGATATCGTTAATCTCTTTCAAAAATCAGCTTTCTATCATTTAGCATCATCGTCGTATAATGAGTTATGCCCGATTATATTTTATATACACTATTTGACTTGCACATAGTTCATTTGTAGAAGGCAGTACTGATTCAAACATATGGTTCCACTCCAGAGTATCCCATTTGTAAAGAGGCTTAAACGTTTAAAATAAAAATCTCCCCGATTTTCCCCTGTGGTAACAAAATGTATATATATAGTATTGAAGGTTAGAACAACCAACACTTGGCATTATTTTGATATCTAAATGATGGGCTTGGATTTTATTTGAGAGTGAACACATAGGCCTTGCTTTTTCTATGTGCACTTCATAAAACATTGAAGACTCTGCTTTACTATTTTCAGTTCCTGAATTTCAGTAGAACATTATACCCTTTAAAACAATATGAGATTGTCATTTATGTGATAAATGACGTAGATGAAATTTCAAACGTAGTAACGCCTACACTGCAAACTTACTTTATGCATTTCAAGGACAGGGAAAACTAGTGTACCTTATGCTTTCATGCAAATTTCCCGACACCCAGAAGCAGCAATGTTCATCAACTGTCTGTTTTAGACAGCATAAAATTTCCCAAATAGTAATTAAAATGATTGTTCATCTAAGTAGTTGAACGACATTTAAATATATGTTAAATTTCTCTGTATTGTTACAGCTGTGGCACAAACATCATTGCCCCGTGTATTCGTCACTTTAAACTGTGCTCTATAAAGACCCCGGAGCGAAACCCTTGTATATTTATGTCAAGTTGTATAACTGAAAAAATTTAATCTCAAGAATCTAAACAATCTTCTTGAATAATGATGGTACATTTCATTCACAAAACAGATCTCATTAATACCAACGTAACAAACAAACCGCCTTGTCTAGTACAATTCTATGGCGAAAGTGAGCTTATTTGATATTGTACCATTTATGTACCATAATTAAGCATTTTAAAATTTAAGTTGCTTTTTATTTTCTTGTTCCAAGAAGGTTTGGTTCCCCATGAGCAAGTATATTTCACACACAATACTATCTCAAAGGATGTTATACGATGAAGAGAAAAGTATGTAGTATTACCATATTAACAAAAATAGTTATCAACCACTTATTCAGAAATTCATATATATTTGTCTTGATTCATACATAGAGTTTCACAGTCATGGACCATTTTATTAATATCAAGAAAAACATGTATTTTGCGCAGATGTCATCCTTGCTGAAAAATAGATGCATTTCTACATCTTTGGAAAATGTTTACACAACAACCTGCAATTGTTTTATTTGAGATCTTAATAATGGGGGTTAACATGGGTTTTCCGTATTTAACCAGGATTTGCTTCCGAAGTGCAGCTCATAGAAAACTGCTTTTATAGAACGATGCTTGTCCAGCGTGGATGTTTTCACTTCCTGACCTTAAGAAGCAAAGAAGGAGTAAATAACGTTTTGGTTTTTGATATTTTAAAATTGCATAAGTGCACTTTCAGAAAATGCCAATGATACAGATTCATTGAATACTTGATATGTATTGTGTCGGACAGGAATATTTCTACCGAGCGATCAGCTTTCTGAAAAGATAGGCCTAATATGTGACGTAAAATTCTGATCCCGAATCTGGAAATTTCGTATCAGACAGCGATGCATAATGGTGGATTGACAGCTAAACATCTTAGGTTATAAGTGACGTTGCGTTCATATGGTACAGTTGCACACTAAAATACTTCCATGTTTACAGAGAGAGAGAGAAAAACGTTTGCCTTGCACCGAATAATTGGTGGAAATTTGTAAATGAAGTCCAAACGCAGATAGTTTAAATTACTACTAACATTAAGGCGAGAAAATGATATCAGACAGCTCTGATCTGAGAAATATCCTTCATACAAATCAAATTGTTGACACAATTTTTGACGTCGTAAATCACGATAGAAGACATATAAAGCTTAAAGAATAGTTATTTTGTCAACCAGAATGATGGCTAATGTAGACTATTATTGTTAGGTGGTAAAAAGATCTTCAACTATAGCAAATATTGAGAATCGTTATACCACTGCTCATTTACAATGAAATATAGGAAACGAGTTCAAAATAAATTTTATCTATGTCGAGCAAAATATTGCAATTATTCAACGAGTTTCGTGACTTTCATTTAAAATAAGCGCCAATTTAAAATTGTCTTGAATTCATCACATAGCAAAAACATTGATTTCCGTAAATACACTGCTACTATTAAAACAAACTGCCTGCTACGGAATTCATTTTCTTTGTACTTTTATGCACTGCATGACCTCATAATATGACATCATTTATGTCTTTATGATGAGACAGTATCATCGCTAAAGATTAAATTCTGAAATTGGTCGACAAAAAGTCGCAACAATGACCTCATGTGATTAATTTATACCCAAAGTCTACTTAATGATTCATGCAATTCTTTAGGCATGTGTTATTGAATAATCTGTAGATAACACCTTAATTAAAGTCATCATGCTATACCAACTTTGTTTCAGCAACTATTGTATTTACTACCAGGTGACTAGTATAATGGAGAAAAATTGAATCCAACAAAAATTATTCTGGTTTAGTATTGGATCGTTTTGTGAAAGAATTTCTATTACAGATGAAATAGGCAAGAGACCTTACTTGCACGGACTTATTAGTTATATAACTAATTATGTCGCGTTCATTGTGGATATTAAAACTCCTATAGATGCAATTATTCGTAAAAATAACCACTGATAAAAACAGTATGGTTAAAACTGCCCGTACGTGGAATATTAAGTATGAAATGTCACTTTGTTTTCTGCATTAACCTTCAATTGCGAACTACAAGAATACAATTATCTTGCGTTTCAGAACCTTGAGGAGTAACCTGAATGTATAATTATTTAATTAAAAGCATGCTGTAGTATTGTAAAGCCTTAATGACACTATTGACCAATTTACAGCTCCATGTAATGCTTTGAGACCACATTCCTTACGATGTTTGAACGGAGGAACTTGTCACAACGCAGGTCCAACATCCTATAAATGTGAATGTCCACCCACTTTTACAGGTGGTGACTGTGGATCAGGTAAGCAATATTCACGACGTAGACATTTAGACTGTAAACTGTTATCGTTAAGATCTTTTATAAAATTCTACATATATGTTACAAATAGTGACACTTTGTGATGCCTTTGAGGCAGAGCAGACTATTGTTACACATTTTAATAACAATACAATTTTCGGGCCCCATAATTCGTTAGAGGTCCTGAGAACAGGTACCACCTCATATACACTGGTATTAAGATTTGCTCATATACGAAAAGTAACATTTTGTACATAGTACTTCCGACTGAAAAATCAACAGAAGACAAAACACTTCATTGAGCCACGCCTTACAAACATTGAAGTTAGTTTTGCCTGATATCAAGCCTTCTCTTCTATTTCTTCTAGATATCAACGAATGTCAATTTAATCCCTGCCAACAAGGCGCTTCTTGCAGCAATACAATTGGTGATTATAATTGCCATTGCCCAAGCAGATACACCGGAAAGGACTGCGATCTAGGTACATTAGCTCAGGCATAACGTCATACCTGATTCTACAGCATATTATCATTAAACGTTTACCAGGAAAATGCAAGGAACTACATATAACTTTTTAAGTAGTCAATACTGTGCATTGTCTTTATCTAAAATAATATATATATATATATATATATATATATATATATATATATATATAGGTATAAGTTATATATATATATATATATAGTATATATAAGTATATGGTTGGTTATATATAAGGTTATATATAATCTTATGCATCAATAATAACTAATTATATGCAAATATTGTCATTATTATAATTAGCACGGGGCGATTTATAATTTTATCTTACAGATATTAATTATTAATTTTTTCAGATTTTCGGAGAAATTGTTTAATTTTCCTGTACAAAAAGTAAAATTAGTACATATTAATACTGTTTGCAGGAGATGCTGCGATCAGACATTCATATTAACTAATTGATAACTCCACAATGGGCGGTGGTAAGTGTATAAATTTCAAAATTTGCCTTGACATCAGCGCCATCGTATTGATGTGGATTTGTGTTTTCTCTGATGCAAAATTTATTTCTGCAAACTAACAGTTCTAAAATGGGTCTATAAGCAAATATTTCATGTGCCATTCTAACAGAAAGAATATAGAATATGCGATACATCTCGGGTGGGTCTTGCAGAATCATGTCAGTAATTTACAGTGATTCTGCTAGGAGCCTCACGAGGTGTATCACTTTTCTTAAGCTTTTTCTTTCCCTATAGTCCAAAAGAAGTTCTCTGCATTTACATATCATTTATAATATAATGCAATGTCGCGCAGTACTCCGTAGATTCTCCATTTTCAAAGACATATACACAACACCATTTTGGACGAAATCGACGTAGTGAATCACTCAATACTGCGATCGTGCGCATTCTGTTGACAGATACAGCTGGGGATTGGACAATCGAGGATGTTCTGGATATGTTGGTGATTATTTGTGTACGCAAATTCATACATTTTATTGTGTTCAGTTTCACTGCTCCGCGGCGTTACACATAAATTTGGATAGTCGCGAGACCAATACGTTCCAATATTACTGGCCACTCTTGTTATTATTCGCAGCATCAATGCGGTCCCAATTATTATGCTGTTGAGAATTTAACCGAGTAAACGTGACTATTCACGATTTCACGGCGAATTTCTAGTGATTTTTGCCGATGCTATTTATCATTCCCGACGTGAAGAAGTAGAAACTGGTATCGAAGAAGCAACAAGCTCTGCATCACTGTGCGTGAATCACATCCATATAAAGTATTAACGGCTTCACTATTAAAACCTCTAGGCATCGATCAACAATCATCACAAGGAAATGTTCGTTAGACTATCTAACAGACTGAAAAATGTACCAATATCAACAACACATTCAGACCATTTACGTTGACAATGCCAGAAATATGTACACGACCGGTTTGTGGAAATAATTTTGGGCAATAATATTTATCCGCTCTTGGAGAGATTCTGCGGACATAATCGCAACGATCTCGACGCACCTTCGAAAACATTTCATCTCGGGTCACTGCCAACAATATGCGCTGAATTCAGTTCATGGATGTGCTCGAACGTATTCAAATATATCAGAGCCCCTGAGGTCATAAAATCAGGAGCTGTTAATCTACCCTGACACGTGCATGTCATAATGTCAACGTCGTCCACTGTTAGGACTTGCGAGTCCTGCGATTCTGTCATCTGAGTCATTGAGCAGGAATTTTAATTCCCTCGATGTCAATGTGCTTTTGGAATTCTGTCCCGGTTTGAGATCGGACACACTCGACACAACCGTGTAATGGTCATTTGCGACTCTTTGTTGGTTCTATTGCTCCAAGCGAGCTAATCCTTATAATGCTCTTTCAAAGTCCTAAATGAATGAAAAGTTCCTTATAAATTTCAAACCCGGAAATGTACTGGTCCTCCAAGAACCGTGGCGTTGTCATGATGGCGTTATCCAGAATTCCTTCGAATAATTTAAACAGTTCCAGAATAATATTATAGTCCAAGTAATGCTCACTTTCTGTTTCCACTGAAAAGTACAAACAAATGTTTTTCCTGTCGAAAAAAAAATAAGTACAGCATAAAAACACGTCTGCAGACTTACAAAAGGAACACAAGAAGTGAGAATGACTACAAAATTGGAATGATACTGATTATTCAGTTCACTCTTTATATACCCTATCTGTTCCAACTATATTTTACAATAGGCCCCACGTGACGGACATTACTAATGATTTTACGTTGAATTTGCCTATTCATGTGAGCCAGCACAACCAATTGGAAATTACTGAATTCTTCCAGGAAGTTTGAAACCCTATCAGTCAATGAAAAATTAAGCCACAAAGCGCCATCAAGTCTTATTTTTAAGATTATTATTAATAATTGTCAGCACATATGTAAACATCGATTTCTAGATCCTATGTAACTACCATATTCTTAAGAGACTCGGGTCAGATAGGTAAAGTGTAAATAACGATATTAAGTATAACTTACACCCATTAAAAACAAGTACAAAAAATATATAAAATCATATACCAGGAGTTACAAAAAATATGGATATACATAATACATTTATACTGAACTATCAATAATAGTCCCATACTTGTAGGTCCTAGCAAACATAACAAACATACGTGACCATGGAGCAGTTCTTAAAGAAACTTGACACAACCGAGACCTCGGATGACCCTGGCGTAGTTAATGAGATTGTTGTAATGACTCTGATTAGGAACATTGCCACTTTAGCATAATGAAAGCAAATTATAATCATTGGAGATTTGAAGGAGCATGCGAAACATGTGCAAAAACAAAAGAAATGGAATCACTAATGCAGTATACTGTACTTAACATAAATGAGCAGAAAATATCGCAATGTAAGGCTAGTAGACTGGCCGAATACAGTGCCGTGTGAAGTATGGGCATGAACACACACTCACAGACGTCAAAGGAGAGTTTTGCGGTGCTGTCAATTGAGAAATGGCCAATGATGAATTTAAGTGAAGCAACGGCATTTATCACGAATATCGCACTAACATGCACCAGTATTTCATTGACCGCGATCGGATCGAAGGATCGATTGATAATCACTGACAATCAATAATTGTCAATAATGTGTTTCGGATGTTATTGCGCCAGTGTTGTGATTGCGTAAACGCTACCGTTTGCGACGATCACCTTGATAATTATGATTAGAATGTGTCCAGGTGTAATATCACCCAGCAAAATCACCTCACTAATCTCAGCAAGACTAAAAAAATAACCACAAAATTGCAGCGGAACTGTCCAATCGAATAAACTAGGCCTATAGAAAATGAATCACTACTTAGCAGTACACTTCTGCAAGAAAGACGCCCGGGTGACCGTGATGGCGTCATTGTTCAGCAGTGCAAGTATTTGTATGTTTATCCTGATGGTGCATATTTAAATGAAGATGCACCGGTGCAAGGTAATGTCGGTGGCACACTTGATATATTGCATGTAATCGCATATCCAGAACAGTTCTCGACCTTGATTGCACGTGTATATTGATGAAATCGTAAGAAAGTTCTGTGACGTTATGGAGTTAGTGATACAAAGATGAAAACCTATCATGGATATCATATCATTAGTGACACGTTATAATTACTGCATAACATATCTCGCACTTCCCCGCGAAAACGCATCACGCAAATCTCTTTGTCGGTGTCCATCTTAGCGGAGGTAGGCATATTCTCAGACTTGTCAACGCACGCAAAAAATTTCATTGGTCGCAAAGGAACTTCCAGGTGAATTTTTTTTTTGCTGTCAGACAAGTTAGTTTTCAATTTAGCACAGAGAACTATAATCCCAAATATTTAATCAATTACGATAAACCGGATATCGATGAACTTATTCAGAAACTTACTAAAAAAAATTCACTTCCTGCTACGAATGATCCACATTTATTGACGGCACGTCCAGGTATCAGTAGCACACATGAACATGCATCGCTATTAGAAAATGAAATAACAATTTCTGGCATATGTTGCTGCACAAAATATTCACCCCAGAGGCCACGGTGGGTTATGACGCATTGATGTCGCAATGGAAGTCATTGTTCCTGAACATCGGGTTGACAACAGTGATAAAGATCAATGTGTGTTAATCGCGCTTGCACAAATGCTATACTCATGATATGGCTCTACACCCAAACCAATTTGAAAGAAAATCTTTCACGAAGTAATTATAAAGTCACTTTAACCTCGTAACCAAGTCTACCAATCGTGTATTGTTAGATCGTCATAGATTAAGAGTACAGTCACCAATAGGCGACCTGAACTGAATGCTTCTACGCACAGTTCGGTATTCCAAATCGTGCATTAAAATCGCTGCAAAGAGTAATAGAGTATTAGTTGCGTCAACATGTCCAGAATATCATCGAATGGCCAATCTTGCAGTTGTATCCTTCAACAACAGGGGCACGGTCACACTATCGTGCAATGAATTGCACCGATCACGCCCACGACGGTGTTGTAAATATGCAATTAACAACATAGATTTTACTGAGTCGTGAGAGACATTGTATTAAATCGCAAATGAATGACATGAAAATTGGCAAAGAAAAATCTCGAGAAAGTAATACATCTTGTACAGGTCCTTGCAAAATCATTATAAAATACTAACATGATCTTGCAAAGACCCACACAAGATGTATCACTTACTCGATAATACTTTTATCAGATTGGCAAATGAAATGTTTGATTTAAGGGACACTGTGGAACTGTTATTTTGCCGAAATAAATGTTTTATCAATGCAATCATAAATCCACATCAATACGATCGCGCTGATGTCAACAAATATTCTGATATCGATTTGCTTTCTCCCGCCACTCACGAAGTTATACATTTGGTTATTTGAAAATCTGATCGCAACATCTCTTGCTGAAAGTATCTTTCTGCAGTGATTGCACTTCGTCATGAAAATTGAAATAATGTCTAACAAAAACTGAAACAAAATAATGTTTTACATAAAAAATATAAATCTCGGTGTGCGAATATATTTACTATATTTACACACACACACACACACACACACACACACACACACACACACACACACAAAACACACACACACACAAACATACGCTTGAGTTAACTTGTTCATAATTGATTATCCTCATACAATCTTTTTCAAGAATGTATGTCCATGTTGGACCAAGAAGAAAAAACTATAATACTGAATTATCGCCTGATTGATATACTTGATCTCATATTAGGTTCCGTGTACACTAACATCCTTCGTTCTTCTTTCACCCAGAAAAATGCCAAATGAGTCGAGGGGATGTGGTATTTCTAGTTGACTCCTCTCAGAGTCAGGGACCAGTTGGAGTTTATTGGCGAATTTATTAAATCAGTCTATATAGGTCCAGATTATGTACAAATCGGTGTAATAACGTTCTCTTTTGGGGCCAAAGTGGAGTTTGATCTGAGAAGGTATTCTAATAAAGATTCTTTGTTAAACGCATTACAAAACATAAAATACAACGCTGGCTC
>JAECUM010007667.1:0-15152 GCA_016617855.1 Megalonaias nervosa | reverse complement strand
ATATATATATATATATATATATATATATATATATATATATATTCAGATGAAAACTTCCTGTTGTTGCATCAATGATAATCTTTTTAGGATTGACCTGGGATTCACGCTGTGGCAGCATGGTTGAAGGCAACCTCTTTGAAGGATTTTGCTACCAGTTTAATTTTGCCAAAACTACATGGTATGATGCTCGCACTAGATGCCAGGAAGTTGGGGGCGATCTGCTTAGCATCACCTCAATTAATGAACAGTTATATATAAGCGGTAATTGCCATTATGTGTCGAAAGAGTGAATATAAGATGTCATTTGATCTTTAATACTGTGTGTTGATTTCTTTTTGTTTTGTCTGTTAAAGATGTCATTTTGATAATTAAAGTTGTTTCAAGTTAATTTTCAGTTTAAGGTTACAGGCATATATCAGGGCTCTATTTGAAGCCTCAACTTTTTTATACCTTTGGGACTGCTGTTTCATTTGTAAGAACTGCATTAGTATCCATTCCAATTAACGAATAAATACTCCATGGGAATATTTTCTTGCATATCTCATTTTATCTTGTTTCTATTCCTTTTTTGGGGGAATGAAAGGGTTGCTGTATTAATTAAGCATCCTGAAATCTTGAGTCATATCTTGTAACAATTCACAAACCGTAAATTAAGACACAGGTCATTTTCATTGTAACATTTTTCAGAATAATCTATTATATTGTGTCGTCATTCTAGCTATAAATCCATACTTTGTATATAACTATGTTTTATGCAATTTATAACCAAGTGTCTTAATGTACACACCTCAAGGATCAGGGATCTGAAACTTTAAAGTTATTATTTAAGCAACTTTACTTAGAATAAAGGTCTTGACCGATCAGGCATTAATGGATGGAACAGTACAATTGGCATGCTTTGTCTTGTTCATTAGCAAGCAATTTGCAAATAATTAAGTATGAGCAATAGAAAACTATATCATTATAAACAAAATAATGTATTATCATAGAATACGTATAAAGCAGCTTGCTACTTATGATGTTTCTATTCTACTTCACTGAAGTCATCAAAAACTGAATCAATCAAACATTATCATACGCTTTATTCAGGGAAATGAACATTGTGATTTTAACTCCGCATTTGATTTATTTGCCAATAACCCCATGTTTAGAAAAAATGAATCTTGCTAGTAGGCCGCTCGAGATCCAGGACATTACGAGACTACTGGATAGGAGCCAGTGATCTTGAAACTGAGGGAGTCTGGAGATGGTCAAATGGCGACCCATATGTCTACTCTAACTGGATCTCAGGTAGGAATGAAAGATTTATCAGGCTGTGGAAATACCTGTGTTTGAGAAATTATTACTGATTTTTTCACCATATTTTAACTGCATAAATACAACCTGGCTCTCACTGATGATGATTTTGGGCAGGTGTGCAGATGTACACTCATATGCACAAGCAAAACATAAATGGCTTTGACAGACACCTCACGCTTTTAAAACTCTACAGAATGGACAATTTCCTTTACGTAATAATCTTATTTATCAACCCATTTTTTCGTAGATGCTTCTGATATCATTTGTGACTTATTTAAACGTAATAGCTAGGAATTCAAATTAACTGCTTTGATAATAATAATAATAACAACAACAGCAGCAACAACAACAACAACAACAACAACAACAACAATAATAATAATAATAATAATAATAATAATAATAATAATAATAATAATAATAATAATATCCTATATTTATCCAGGGTAGAGGTGATTACCATTCAGCTAGGTTAGATATATTGTCCTGTATTGAACCAAACACACATGTAATTAGTAAAGAATCCACAAAGTCATTAGAGAATACAATTATAAAATAAATTAGTACAAATTATGCAAGGTTATGAGAATGTTATGACACAGAGATATCAAAACTACCATGAACAAGTGTTATGATGTAATAAGACCAGGATTACACATTAAAATATTTGTAAAGGTTAATAAAACCTGAAACATTGGGTCCTTTGCTTAATATCATGGCACAAACGTTTTCAAGAAACTATATTGGCAAAGTGAAAATATTTCTTACTTTAATCTTTGTGAACTTTTATTATATGTAAATCACCGTTTTCACTCAACCATGAACTGTCTGTGCTAATGTTCCTTACAAACATAAATCATTAAATACTCTGGTTCTAATTATTTCAGATCTTGAAAATAAGAATAGTTTTTCTAAAACAATAAAGTAATCCTTAATGGGTTCCAGACTAAGAATATTAAAAAGAGATGAAGCAAAATGTGAAATTACCTTTGAAATTTAAAATCACCATAGTTGTTCTTTTCTGTAAGCTGTGTAAACCATTGTATACAAGAATAAGTACGGGTTTTCGTCTAAAGTACACTACTATTAAAATGTACTCAACTTTTGGCATACATAAATAAATCATTGTTTTCAATCAAATGTAGAAAATCAACTATATTTGTTGCTCTCACGATCAACTGATGTAATATAAAACCTCTAGACCTTTTATAATTCATATGTTCCCATATACTGTTATAACGACAGGTTCAAAGTGGTTGGACCAGGATAAAGTATTATTAATATGGATACCTAAAATGTGGTACATCCAATTCAAGAAAATGCAGCCATACATGTATGACAGCCATGATTTTATTTGTGTTTTCCAGCACAACTACCATATTAGTAATCTTTCAATCTACTGTTTAACCATCTGCTAACCAATGATCATTAAAAAGCTGCCTCACAAATACCACAAGTTTGATCTCTGTGTAAATAAAAAATAAAAGAAAAGTAAGTAAAAAGGTTTTGTATTATCATTCTATTACTATTTATGAGAGAATTGGGAGTCTTTTGATGTCGAGAGTAGAAATACATCTTTGCCTTTAGGAAACGAGAATGAGAGGCTTGTTTTTATGCACGCCTAGAATGGTGAATAAAACATACGCAGTAGCAATATATGAGGCAATGCGATTATATACTATGTTGATATTCGCAAATAGACGTGACCTCTTTTCTTTTCATTTTTGTTTTTATACTTGACTTAGCATTGGGTAGCTCCAAAATGAGCAGAGGATGCTACCTCAAAACAGTGGGAGTGTCAAAGATTGTTTTGATTGATGTCTGAGATTTCAAGGTGACGATCCTTTCCTGGGCAGTCTACTCCACTTGTTATAGCCAATGCCAAAGTTCTTCAATGACGTTTCAGAGTGTCATTATATCGTCTTCTCTGATCTCCTTTGTTTTTTTTATCCTTGTTCAACATCGCCATAAAAGAGTGTTTTTGGAACCTGGTGGGTGGGCATGAGAGCTACATGGCCTGCCCATCGTAACTGTGGTTGCATCAGTATGATGTAGATACTGGGCAGGTTTGCTTTTGCAAGGACCTCATCATCCGGGATCGTAACTTGCCACTTGATTTTGAGGAGTCTTCTGAGACACGTTGTGTGGAAATGGTTCAACTTTTTTGCTTGGCGCTGGTACACTGTCCAGGTTTCGCAGACGTATAATAGCGTAAGGAGTGCTATCGTTCTGTACACCTTCAGCTTTGTCTGTCGACTAATGAGTCTTCTGTTCCAGACATTGGCGAGTAGTCTGAAGAAGGATGCTCTGGCCCTTGCAGTCCTGGCATTAGCTTAGTCATCGACTACGATGTTCTGGGACAGAGTGATGTCAAAATTAATGAACCTATTCAATGCACTCAGTTTGTAGCCGATGTCTGAGATGTTTGGCGAAACATACGGTTTTCCTGGGGCAGGCTGATACATTACTTCAGTCTTCTTTGTGTTGATCGTAAGGCCAAACAATTTGCACATCCATCAGAGAACTTGTCAGAGCCAGCGTTAAGGGAGCAGTCATCAGAAAATAGAAAGTCCCTGATGATGTCAATTATGAGTCTAGATTTTGCTTGTTGCCTTCTGAGGTTGAACAGTTTACCACCAAATCGGTATAAGATGCCTATTCCCACATCACCATCTCTAAAGTCATTAGTGAACATGGCTGGGAAAATGACACTGAAAAGTGTTGGCGCCAGTACACAGCCTTGCTTCACTCCGTTTGAGACAGGATACGGCTCTGATTTCTCACGTTTGACCTGGACTCTAGCTTCCATACCGTCGTGGAATTGCTGCACCATTGTGATAAATTAATTTGGGGATCCTTAATTGGCCATGATCATCCACAGGCCCTCTGTACTAACAGTGTCAAAGGCCTTGATTGGGGGACATAGGTGGAAAAAAGGTAAGCATTTTGCTCCTGGCTCTTCTCTTTCAGCTGCCTAACAGCAAAGACCATGTCGATGGTTCCACCAACGTTTCCGGAATCCATGCTGGCTTGCTGGTTGGAGTCTATGGGCAAGGTGTGATGTGAGACGCTTGAGGAGACTCCTAGCGAGTATCTTGCCTGCGATGGAGAGCGACGATATACCTCAGTTGTTGTCACAGGCCTAATAATTTTCTTTGAGCTTATACAGGCGTATGATAATAGTGTCCTTGAATTGCTTTGGGATCGTTTCTTTTTGCCACATGAGCTGAAACAATTGATGGAGCTTTTGAATCAGAGATTCACCGCCTTCTTTGTATATCTCAGGTCGGATTGAGTCTGAACCAGAAGCCTTGCCGCTAGAGAGCAGAAGTATTGTTTTCTGGGTCTCTAACAGGGTTGGAGAGTCATCCAGTGGTTAATTGACTGGCACTTGGGGCAGACGATCAATGGCTTCAACACCGATGGATGTTTGGCGGATTAGGACGCAGTTGAAGTGCTCAGCGTACCTTTCTAGGAGGTTCTGCTTGTCTGTGATCAGCGTGTTCCCATCTGCACTAAGGAAAGGGGATGATTCTAATGATGAGGAGCCATAGACTTCATTCAGCGCTTCACAAAACCTCTTCATATCATGATTTTCAGCGTAGTTTTGGATCTCATCAGCTTTGTTACCCACCCAAGAGTCATGCATTTGCCAGAGTGTCTTTTGAACAGTCCTACAGATTTGTTATTGAAGGAAATTCTCGTCAAACCAATCCTTGTGCTTTCTGGAAGAGGGCCCTAAGATCTCTGTAGCGGTGTTATTGATCAGCTCTGTAAGGGTCGCCCATTCTGCCTCCACATTCTGGGTGTCCAGAGGAGAGGATTGAAGACAGTTTTCTAGAGTGCTGACATAGGTGGTTTTGGAGTTCGAGTTCTTGAGCTTGGTGATGTTCAGCTGTTTTGGAATCTTCTTGCCTTGCCGGCGTCTTTTAGGAAGGATACGGATGTATATCTTAAAGACTGCAAGGCGGTTGTCACATTCTGCACCACACAGGGACTTGGTATCCCTGCCTGTCCCTCTTTCTGACAATCATATAGTCGATGATATGCCAATGCCTAGATTGGAAATGCACTCATGTCGTCTTGTTGTGGGTAAGGAGGCGGGAGACGGTTTAGGTGATGAGCAGTTCATGTTCTGCGCAGGTCTGAAGCAATAGAAGACCATTGCTGATGCAGAGGCCGACATCATATTTTCCAATGACCCATTTCCATGAGATGTTGTCAGAGCCAACGCTTGCACTGGGGTCACGAAGGATGTCAATCTTGTCAGATTTGGGAACAGAGAGTATGATAGCGTGGATCTCCATACAATATGTCATTTGCTTCATCCGGATTGAACATAGTTGGAGCGTAGTCACTGACGATCGTGATATGCTTTCTTCCGTTCGACATGGAGAGTCTCATGGTCGCAAGTCGGTCATTTACACCCTTTCCGATGTTCATCTAGCTTGCTAACGAACACGGATTTCACTGCAAAGCCTACCCCGGCCTCACGACACTCCTCATTTCATATTCTTCTCCAACGGAAGGTGTGGACAGCGCCCATTTCACAAACTTCGCAATCTCCTAGAAGGTGAGTTTCACTCGACCCTGCAAAGCCTATGTTGTATCTGGCTAGCTCTCTGCCATTCAGGTCAGTTCTCCTGTGAAGTCCGCCAGGATCACTTCTGTCAAAAAGTGTGAGCATGTTCCATGCTCCGAGGGAGAGATGAGCGATCTTCATCGTTTTTGTTGAAGTATTTCCACCGCTGATGTAGGGTCTCCGCCAGCCGTTGTTAGCTGGCTAGGGAATGATGAAGCAGGCAATTTTAGGGCACTTTTCTAGCTCCTTCCTGAACCACATAGATGAGCAGTGCGAATTATACAAGTCTGCTCAGTCTCTCAGGGGTCTGCCGATTTCCACTGCTGCTCCGTGCCAGTGTAGAACGACCAAGTGTTCTTAGTCGCCTCTGTGCAGATTTACGGCTACGGCTGCCAGTGTGTCCAAACTTGCCGCATCGTTGCTAGTCCGTCGCCACAGGACTTTGGGGAGAAGATAACCAGGTGACTTGAGCGATGCCTTTATTTAAAGTGAGGAGAGTTGCATGTCGTTGACCTCACTCACTCGTCCAAGACCATTTGAATCCAGTAGCAAGACAAGGTCAAGACGACTGGAGATGGAATCAGATGCAGTTGATGACCATGAGCCACAGGTGAGTGCTGGGTTTATGTGGGGAACAAAGATAGACAAATTACCCCTGAAGAGGCACGACGGTTCCCCACCAGAGGTGTTATCCCTCCAACACACTCCCGTACATACATACATACATACATACATACATACATACATACATACATACATACATACATACATACGTTCAAGCAAAAGACATTTTATTCTTAGTAATGACATTTGACTTGGTGTTCCAACCCTATCTTGAATTTATAGAAACTTGAAGATTAAGATCTGGATATATTCTAGAACTGAAATTCTCCCGTCTGTTTCAAAAAGGGGGATTTTCCTGAATATATGTCATTTACAAATGAAATAAAGTTTGAGCTTGAAAATATAATTTTCACACATTCGGCTGATCTTTGGGCAAATTGATTTCTTGCAACTTGCATGGATCCTGCAATCACGCATCCAGGTATAGACCTTGTCATGATTGGGATTTACATGAACTATTAATGTGCAATAACTAGGGAACTATAGGTAATATCATTCTTACTACTTCTAAACTTTGACTTTGTAGTTTGCTTATATAGCCTATGCTGGAAATTATTTCAGGTTTCTACGTGAGTCAGTGGAACTATAATGCCTGTATCTTGAGTATAGAATAAAACTAGGTATCATATAAAGTAATGGGGAAAATTAAGTTTTCTTTACTTGACAGGTTTAACGAATTCTTTGTCTGAAAATTCTGGATTTATTAATTTTTGAAGGGGAATCATACAACGTGATATAACATATATCTTCTGAAATCGTCCTGACATCATTGTATTTCCATTATTATGCACATATTTGATTCTCATGCTCAGAATAGCATAGGGGTCTATAACAGCTGTGCGTAAAAAAACTGGAAGCTATTATCGGTTGTACATCCAATGCCAGCATTTCTAGTTTGGCAAGGGTTGATATTGCAGTGTTATTCATATCAAGATATTAACGAACATGTACCATTACACCACCTCCATGATGAGTTCGGTCTTTCTGAAATGGTGATATTTAATGATTCTGACTTTGGCATCATCAAAATTAAAAATCTAACTTAGTATCAATAATGACAGATATCAAGTTTGTTCATTAAGCTACATAATTTCTTCATATCCGCAGATCTTCATTCTTCTTGCTTATAAGGGAATAAGCGGAATTGCTGACCTATACGAAATGATAATGAGATGACAAAATCTCTGCACAAGTGTCATACAACCATTCAAATCCATTTGCACGTACTAATACAAGTAGATTATGTAACTCAGTACAGCATGGGTGAAATGTCTGATCACATCCAATACAAACGATTGATAAATATATAAATATATTCATAAGAAGTAGAGAGAAATGTTCACTTCCGTTTTGAAATAAGCTTCTGCAAATGCCATTTCAAAGGTATCTTGATTCGGTATTAAAGTTGATGTTGAAAATGCTTTTCTACACACAAGAAATCTCAATATTTAGCCACTACTTGAATTGAATGTACATTTCTTACCTTGTTGTAATAAATGCAATGATGTTTGGTTCTTCTTCCTCAGGATCCAAAATTTATAAGTTTGAATGTTTGTACAACTTAATATCATTCATTAACCTTGATCAGATTATCCTCAATGCTGACTGTTTTAATCAGTGCTTATTTGTTTAATTTGCATTTCCAGAATCTCAAGGTTAAAGATCACCTCCACGAATTATTGAACGTTATTGAAAGTTTATACATCTCTGATAAAAGTGTGCTTTGTTTATTATCAAAAATGCTTAATTGCAGAACGTTATGGCTGCTTGAAGGTACGAGTTTACACTATAATTATAAATATAAGGGGGTAAACATTTACCCATGGTAAATAAAAGGTGACTAGGAAATGCTGATGCAAGATTGGGTCTATTTAGGGCTCTTATGTCATTGTACACATATTTGGCTTCCAGAACTATGTATACATCATCAGTTTTGTTATTCACAATTTACTCATTATTATTGTGGTATTGCTGGTTTGAAAATCATTGGATATTGTACTATGATCTGTCTTTTCGTCATTCTGTCTGTTATCTTTTAAAATATTCAGTGGAAATTCACAAAACTATGTAGTCATCTTGCCCATGTTGTAACTATCCGCAAGATTGGTGCCTTTTGTGGATCACACCCCAGGGACTCAAGATAGGGTCAAAGGTCAGATGTGCAAAAATGTATATTACAGTAAAACTTTCAAATCTTTTGACCAAACGTCACATATGAAGTGATGATCAGAAGGTGCATCATATAAATGACTAATTTTATATTATGATGCCTGAGTCACTATCTGTGGATGCTTGGGGAGGTAATGTATGACATATAAAATCAACGCCATGAGAATTTGCAAAGGCAAGCAATTGTAGTTCCTCTAATTTTAAATTAGTTTAAAAAGGTACACTCAGTGTTCACATAATTTTATAATGTAAACAGAGAGTGTTTACCGTTGCATTGATTTTCAGGGGAGCCTAATAATAAAAATGAAGAAGATTGTGCTGCAATAATGGCTAGGAGTCGATATAAGTGGAATGACAGAAAATGCAACGACAGCTTGGGCTTCATCTGCAAGAAGAAAGGTAATTTTTTTTTTTACTGTGTCAGGAAAAGTGTTTACATTTTAACATTTCTTTAAAGGTTTCCTAATTCAGGAACAGTATACCAATCATGACAAGAATTACTTTATTGTGAATTAAAGCAGAAACAATATTGCTAAGTGGACATTGTAATAAGCATAACCTGTATCATACAGATATGTGCAAGCACTGAGACAATAAATTGTATTGAAGTGATCCAAATCAATTCATTGTCAGTATCATGATAATGATAGAGTTGGTTGAAGCTTAGAGCATCAATACCCCAAATAGCTTACTTCCTAATTTGGATCCTTGAACAGAAACAGCTCCAATCATGATAAAGGCTATTGATCTGCAATATATGGCATGTTGCATTATCATAGAAGAGAGGATATAGGACATAACAAAAGCCCCTCCTATGTTATGCCTTTCATTTCACATGTCCAAAGTGGAATCTATTTTGGTTTCTAACCTGGCTGAATAAGGTACTGCACTGTTTGAAATGAACTCCGGAGCTTCATTGATTTATCTCTCATATTAGACCTGCTTCCTAGTCGTATTAATTTCAGCAGGCAGAAACAGCGAAATACACGCTTTGTCAGTTTTCCCAAACTACTTACAGGTCTGATGGGATATGTTAGTACCTTTCAAGATGGACCCTGTTCTCATTGACAAGTGCATGCTCGAACTCACATCACTCAGTCTTTTGTGGTGAAACCTTTTTTGAGTCTGGACCCTTCAACTCAAAGTCATCTAAAGGACCTAGTTAAGCTTTGAAAAGGCACCTAGGAAGAATATAGTCAGTGTGAGAAGAAATATTCCATCTATTCTTACCACTGAAAGAGGGTAATGAAGATACCTCAGTATAGGCTATGTTGTCCTAGATAGATGGGTTATCCATTATGCATAAGGAGATTGAACCCAAGATCGAAAGAACTTGCTAAACATTTCTCCTTATTAAGTTAAGGTAGTTGCAACAAGTATTTCATTCAAGTGAAACTTTTCCCTAGCTGAAATTATGCAAGTTGTGTCATGGAGGATAAGGTTGACTTTTTCTAGCTTCTACCTTAGAGATTTTATATCCCTGAAGGATCTTTTAGACCTGGTGGTGTCTATGACCACAGTGCAGTATATGTCCTTCCCAGATCATGTGACAGCTTCTTAAGGAGGCAGCTCAATGATTTCTGCTGGATTTGTGGAAGGTCAGTTTTCCCTTTACCTATCACAGCATACGTATTCAATACTCCAGCTAGGTTCTCAATCTAGACGATTGCACATATACCTTTGGAGACCCAAAATAGCCTTAATAGCGGGTTAATAAAGGTGGATGTAACCCCCTCCACCGCTTCCTATTCTTGTATTTTCTAATGTATTCGACTTGAGTAAAATGTGTTTAGAAGAATCATGTTTTGGAGTAAAATACGTTTCTTCGATGATACTTACCTGATCATAATATAGATACTTCCTCACGGCTCCCCCACCCCGCTGTTCCATGCTAAACCGTTCTCTAAGTATAGAGAACTTGAATTCTGCTCCATTTACAATTGAATTATTCATGGGATATGGCGCCAATCTGTATATCAAGTGGGGATCACAATCTTTCTGTCATCCATGTGGGCAGAAAGCAAAAATGTAGCCTGGATTTGTTAGGAAATTGTAGGACTCATAAGGAGTTTTGATCGGGTAGGTATTTTCAAATAAATATATTTTACTACAGTTGTGTGTTTCATGCATAATGATAGAAAAACACAATGTAAATTGTAGATATGAGGGACAGAGAGGTGAGAAGAAATCTTTGTTTTGAAACAAGGTAAAATGTATGTATATATTTCAATTATGTTTGGTTGATTAACTCTGACACCTATTTTCAATTTTCATTTAAAATGCTTCACACCTGTATGTGTAGAGCACTGACCTTCTGTTGTATTCTTTCCATAATCTTCCCACAAAAGACAATTCATGTATTTATTGTTCCTTTTTTAATAAAAATTGTAGTGAACACACTTTGTACATAAACAATTGCCAAATGTTAATACTGTGTATAGAGATCAGTAGAAAATGTTAAAAATGTTATCAATGAAAGCTGCTTTGGTTATGTACCGACTGGGAGAGCAATTTAGTTTATGTTATTAATAATTCAAACAAAACTATTCCTTTTGATGATAATCAATCCTAAATTTTGATATATTGTTATTATTTTTATAACACACAGAGAGAGAGAGAGAGAGAGAGAGAGAGAGAGAGTACAACAGCTGTAAACTATCCAGCATGTGAAGCACTCATTCAACATATATGATACAGGTTTATTGCTGCAGCGACTGAGGGTATCAATTTTTATACATTTATTGTCAAACGGTTGAGGGCAATGGCACATGTTTATATTATATATCAAATGGGTCTCCAAACTGGATGGTATGAATAAACAAAATTAGATGAAGACAAATTAATTCTTATGTATTTGTTCCAGTGCACAATGCCTACTCTACACATTACCTTGTCACCGACATCCTAGCTATGCAAACGCAATTAGGACTCAACACTATTTAATTTTTTGTTAAAACAATACATGGTATGTTATCCCTTAAGCTTCTATATATTCATCGGTTAACAAAATCAGGAAACGGCTCCAGATTTAGCTTTTGCAGAAAATTGTGCCACGGGACTGCATATATGTCCCACGAATTTTGAACTTTTATATTAAATGACTTCGAAATTACGGATGGTATATTATAAATGTACAGTTATACACCATAGAGTTTTGTCCTTGTGAGGTTTGTATTCCCGAACCCTTGCACTTCCAATGAACTTGGTCATATGGTATTGAATTTCAAGTTGACATGGGAACATTTGTCTTCTTGTAAGCATGTAAAGATAGAATAAACCTTGAAAAGACATACGCCACGTTTATTAATGTTAGAATGACCAATTAACCAGGAAACTGGTCCAAATGTATGGTGCGAAAAATGGTCAAAAGGTTTTGTATGTGCATCAATATGGACTTCATGCATAAAATGAATTTATTTTCATTCTCGCATGCGTGTATCAGGCTAGACACACACACACACACACACACACACACACACACACACACACACACACACACACACACACACACACACACACACAGGTCAGGGCCATAGAGACTTTTTAAAATATGTTGTTTACTCAAGAATAAGGATATTTCTCAATCAGAGGTGAGGCCTGCCGTTGAACTTTTTGTTTATAATTTTATGTGAAAAAATGGCAGCTATGATAGACTCACGAGCACATATAGAACACAGATATATTTTTTAACTGATAAGATAAAAAGAACAGGTATATAAGATTCAAAATCCAGGAAATGAACAATGGCAGAGATGTGAAAGATGGACCTCAAAAGGTTACCCCCACTCCAGTTTCTTGTTTTAACTTTTTGAATATAGCCATTCTTATTTTTTTTCTCTCTTACCCTCTTATCCTCACTCTCGCACACACATATACACAAACACACAAGAATGGTCATGAACAAAATATATGTACTAGTCAGCATCAGAAATCAGTGGAATGATAAACAATAATGAGGTTGATAATGACAAATATAAGCAACTAGTTAAAAAATCATTTTAAATTAATTGCTTTCATTTTTAAGCTAATTCAGATCTTTGGTTAGATGATACGAGATATAAAAACAATGATAGAAATAGTGCAAGAGGAACAAACTTAACTCACTGACGGAAAACAATAAAAGAAATCTTATTTATATATAGTAATCTTTAAGAAAAGGATTATACTTCCATGGAGGCTCGAACTGCTCACTTACAAGAAGTAGCTGTGCAATTTAAATCTACACCATTTGGATATCTTAAACGTGTAGCTGGAAAGGTATTATATATAACGAGCTTGTAGCTGTGTGGGGTTATTTTGTGTGAGATCAATTTTATCCTAAATATTGTGTTCTCCTTTTCAAAAAAGTGTTTTATACATGTCTTTGCATTACAAGCAGGGCACATTCTTAACACTGCAATATATACCTTTCTTTCATATATACTTCAGCGATAACTACTGTTTCATTTTTTCCTCTTTATTATCACCTGGAGACCAAAATCAATGGTCGTCATCAGCGGATACTGTGAAGTTGTGTACTGAAGTAATTCATGAAATGGGAAAGATACACTGTGTTATTAATTTTATCATGCTTCCATTATCTCTTAGACCCCATTTATAAAATAATACCGGAAGCTGCATTTTGTTGTTGTTGTTACTGTGGATAGATTTCCTTCATGGGTCTCTTCTATATTTACCTTACCTTCAGCTGAATATTCACAATGTCTGAAAATACGATCAGAAAAATGAAACAAACTTATAATACAAACTACAGGCAACAATTTTTTATTAATTAGAGGAGAAAGAAAGACATTTGTGATACTTTGTACTGGAATTGTATGACCCATATGACGAGGGACATAAGGTGTGTGCTAGGAATACGGTTTGTTTTTTATGTCTTTTCATTTAAAAACATAATCGAGAATACATTTGAAATTTGCATGTGTGTTAGATGGTTTTAAAAGAGTGTCTTCTGTCAAAAAATATAACATGTTCTCAATTGTGCTGGTAGTTTGTGAGGTCTTTTGATGATCCAGAAATATGGGAAAATTTGCAGTTTTTGATAAGCATGCGAACAAATGTTAATATCATTGTTTCACTATACCATATGTATACATATCAAGTGGAGATATAGTCATTTTGGTATATGTACAAATCATTGTATGTATTTATTGCAGCAAAACGACAGTTTAGATGTATTTAATATTTGACCATTTTAGAGATGGAAGCTACCAATGATGCTGATGCAATTGAAATTTCTGGTTTTTCACATGGTCCACATGCAAAAATCAAAACAATATTCTACTAAAAGGTTATTTACGTATTCCTTTATATACTGTACAATATGAATATGGTTGCCACATGTGGACCACCTTTATTTTTAAAAATATAACTCCAATTTGAGCACAAAATGGCAATTCTATAGCCAGGTGTGTCCTCATTTGCACGTGCGTACGGCATCATATCAAATAGTTTCAAAACATCAATTGCAATTTTAAGTTTTTCAGATGTTGATACATCTTTTGCCATGGTATTATCTGATCAACAATGGCTTGGAAAATGTGTGAATTTTTGCATCATGAAGAGCCATTATAGAACCTAATCCTTCACCCATATTTTATGTGAATTAGTTCAACCTCCCAAATAGTGCCAACTCCCATTCCTACAATGAAACCTCTAAATAAATCAGGTAAGGAACAATTAAATGAATCAAAGACATTCTTCAGACCTGATACAAAGGCATATTTGCAAGTGCTGAAGAATTTGTATCAGAAATGCCAGTATTATTGTGCATTGTATACCGAGATTCGAGGAGTTGTATTTTCAAACAATCATGGCTATCAAAGGTAAAAAGTTTGGGGAATATATTATGTTCATATTAGACAGTAGGCTATTGAAAGCCGTATCATTCTATTTTCACACGTTGCTTTGTTGTCCAGTTTTTGGATTTACTGTTTAACGGTTACTAAAATACCATTGGTGATTTATTTTGCTTCCTTTAAATTATTATTCCAACACACTTTGAGTCACATTCTTTTTATCTTGCAAAAATGTTGAGATTTTCCCATTGGCATTATGCATCGTCTGTTGTGAATCACATACTATCCATCATCTGGCAACAATTCATGTTATATTGAACCGGCTTCATTTATAATCAGAGGTTGATTAGTATTAGTATGAAAGCTTAAATCATGAAGGATTCTGATGAGTATGATTATGAGATACGTTTGTACATATGAGTCTAGTATCTTATTGACTGAGCTTGTTACCATTCTAGAGGCTATTGTTATGACTCTAGGGTCTTAAACTAAGTAACAGAAAAAATCAAAACTTAACATTCAACAGACAATTTAATTCTCTGATTTATAATATGAAAATTTAAGAGCAACTTAGAGTATTTTGAATTAAATCCCAAATAATCCAAAATATTTTATGAAAAGTATAGAATCTTCTACATGAATTCCAGGTGTTGAATGTGTTGATATACCTATGGTCTTGA
>JAECUM010007666.1:0-21269 GCA_016617855.1 Megalonaias nervosa | reverse complement strand
GTCGTTTTAACATCTTGAAGGAACAAAGTGTTATTTTTATTTGTTGCCAGATTGTTTGTTTTTCATCTGATTTTTGGATTTAATAATTTATTCTCCTGGAAACTCAACAAGTTGACTTTCTTATAAAAAAGTTCTGAAAGATATTCATGGCAATTTATCTGGAATTATTCGGAAACAAAAACTGTGATTCCATTGAGGAATTGTTGATATTCGTACATTGGACCACATCTGACGTCATCGCCTTCCATATTTGTACGTCGTCGAGATTCGAACCTGGATTCTAATAGAACTATTTAGTGATAGGACTTGTGTTTTCATTCTTAGGATCAAATTTTGGATTATATTCAGAAACTGCAAGTCCTATTTACCAATTTTTACATTGTTTTCTAGGGAAATAAATTATTTTGTTAAAATATACAAAGCTTATTGACTTCACTCTTTTCTTCTGTTACATTTGTACGAGCCTACACGTAACACAGTATATAAAAGTTGTTTATCATTTACATTTATAATTTTTTTTCTTAGTATCTGTCTTTCCTGTTTAGTCTTGGTACAAAATTGTATCATGTGGTTTTTTGAATCTATAAATTTTCTGCATAACCTACATTTAGATATATAAGATGTTAAGTGCCTTTTAAAGGCTAACTCCCCTGTTAACCATTTGTCGTGCAGGTACAGAAACAGACTACTTTGTATCGCAGCCGATGCTATACCTGCCCAGTTTTTCCAAAGATGTGAAAGTCTCTAAGTAGACCGCTTACTGACAGGACGTTCCCTAATGTGAAGATATCACACTACGGTGAGGCATTTATATACATACGATGTAGCCGTGCTGGATGTAAATCGGTTTTTCTCATCGAGAGCACTTCGCACGTGCGGTAGGGATGAACCGAACTCACTATTTCGAAATATTGTACAATATACAAAAATCACCCTCGGGTATCGTTGTACACAAAAACGAAACCAGAGTACATGCTTTTAATAAATAGAGGGATTTTTACAAATCTATGGCAATCAGTAATAATAAATCCATCCGGACTGTATCTGAATCTGGGCAGGTCTTGATGAAGATATAATTACCAACAACGGTGCCTTTGAGAACTGGCTCCGAGTGTTATCTAAACTCAGGCTCCAGCAAACTGCCACAACAGAATGAAGGCGTTGTTAAAAACTGTAGTAAAGTAACTTTCTTCGAGACGATGATCATCAGCATTAACAAACGGGAAAGAGACGATGACAGCGGCTACCTCCGAACCTCCTACTGTTTATCCATCAGCTGGTACCATTCAGTGGTCCTCTGCTTTGTTTTATGTGTACTTACAAATTCTTCCAGGATTTGTCCCAGTGACATTATAAAAAGTGTTTTGTCCAACTGCAAAAATGTCACCAACTTGCTGGTCAGTCAGTATCCGCAACTAGTTGGTGATATCCGTTGTGGACCTGAAATAGGATCATGGTCGAGGACGATCTATCATCGTAAGCGACATGACGATCTATGAGTATGATCTGATTTGGCACAATGATGGAGATCAGCAGGTGGGGTCGGATTGATCTTTTACGTTTTTTTTTTTTTAAGTCCTGATGAAATAACATTTTTATGTATATTCATTTTTTTATCTCATCATAAAATAACTTATTTTTGTCGCAATATCAAGAATGTCAATGCACAAATTATATTTATTGTGAATATTTATAGCATTAAAATAATCTCTACAAAAAAACTAACCATCCATCAAAGGTTTGCAGTTGGTCTAGTAGGAAAGAAAATGGGATGCTCGTTTTTTTTTTACACAAAGGAAACAATCATGGCTTATTCATTTGAATATGAAGTAAATATTAAATTATCATTCTATAACGTTTATCAATGTCTGATGCATTACAGAAAAAGAAACTGTTAACACACACACACACACACACACACACACACACACACACACACACACACTTGTTTAAAAACTGAAAATGAATAGTTTAATGAAAATTAAGACACGTTTAAAATACTCAATTATTCCACCCACTAAATATCTACATACTTTGTACAACAACTCTTTTAATGGTATTTGCATCATAAAATTTAAGAGGAAATGAATCTGCTGAAAAAATAATTATAGAAAAGAAAAAAGGCAATTATGTGAAAATAATGCGTATTCCATTTTTATGCAGATATCAGAAAATGTGTTATTCCATGTTAGAGAACGATTATGCTTAATATTTTTTTACTGATCGATTAACTCCTTTTCTCGCCTCGGATGCGGGAGGTCGTGGGTTCGATCCCCGGTCGAGTCATATCAAAGACTTACAAAAGTGGTACTAACAGCTGCCTCGCTTGGTGCTCAGCATTAAGAGGTTAGTGTTAGGACTGGTCGGCCTGGTGTCAGGATAATGTGACTGGGTGGGACGTCATGCTGCATGTCTGCTGCATGATGCCCCAGTGCTAGACATCACTATAAACTGCCACACTGCAGACATCCTAGCGATATGACTGAAAATTTGTTAAAGCTACGTTAAAAATCATAATCACATCACATCCTTTTCTCGCCCAGTTAACTTAACTCTCGGTTGTTTGTTTTTTTTTATTGTTTTTTTCTAATTTACTCGTCTCTGAGCGACGATAATTTCCATGATAATGTAAGACTAAGACAGATTCAAAGCATGATTAAGATGGTATCGATTATTTGCTTATGTGTAAAGCAGGAAGTAAACTGCGAGTAATGGTAGACAGCTTTGTACCGTTCTGACACCTATGAAAATAAAAGGACGCTACTGAATAAGATCCCTCGTTACTCATTATATGGTTACTACAAATAACTTGAGACGTTAATTGCTTAAGTCTGAGTACGCGTTACGCGTTGCATATTATTTTGTTCTACTGTAAGGTAATCAGTATTAATTTCTTTTTGGAAAAAATAACATACTAAACAACGAGGCGTACCTACTCTGCCATTAGCAATGAACTATGAGATTCAGACGCATCAGATTTTTATCTGGTACACCATTTAAATGTGACAAAACATGTCTGCTAAATGCCATTGCATACACTAGATACTGCTACTCAAGTGATACGGAAGAATTTCAAATAAAGAACGTTGGGCTAGGTCATGTTCAGTGCCGGATTACCAAATAGGCAGAGTAGGCACCGGCCTATGGGCCCCACGCCTTTTAGGGGCTCCGCGACAACGGATCAAAATAATATTGAATTGATTTGATCTTGACGTATTAGGAGATAATTTGCGAGGGGGGCCCCCGAAATTTCGACTGCCTAGGGGCCTCCACAGGGTTTAATCCCATCAGACACCACGACCTTGGGCTAGATCATGGTATCAAAATGTTAACTTTTCAGACCCCACAACGATGGTCTGGGTTGAATATGGTTTTCGCACAACCATCATATTTATCTTAAAAAATTAGATAAATAAATGACTTGCAGAAGAAAACGGTATGTTGAAAATATTCTTATTATTTACGTAATATAAGATTTGTAAGTCATACCAGCTTGTCAATTCAAATAAAAATATGTCTGTAAACCACAAACATTTGTTTCCGCCGGTAGAAGAGGGAAACTATTGGCAATTTTCACTCTTCTTACACTAAATTAAACTCGATGACTAACTTGTGCCGGGAGAAATTATATTCGTTCTAGTCCAGAGCAAACAATGATCATCAATTAGAAATATAACAGACTATTTAATTCGAGTAAACCTAGACCGCTCCGGTGGCCTAAGTAGTTAAAGCGTCCGCCTCGGATGCGGGAGGTTGCGGATTCAAGCCCCGGCAGAGTCATACTAAAAACTTGTAAAGCAGCTCCGCATTAAGATGTTAGTGCCAAGATTGGTCGGCCTTGTGTCAGGATAATGTGACTAGGACTGTGTTAGGACTGGTCGGCCTTGTGTCAGGATAATGTGACTAGGACTGTGTTAGGACTGGTCGGCCTTGTGTCAGGATAATGTGACTGGGTGGAACATGATGCTACGTGTCTGCGGCATGATGTCCCACTTCTAGACATCACCATAAACTGCCATCCTGCAGACGTAGTAGCGATATGACTGAAAATATTTTTAAAGCAATGTTAAAAATCCATCTCTCTCTCTCTCTCTCTCTCTCTCTCTCTCTCTCTCTCTCTCTCTCTCTCTCTCTCTCTCTCTCACACACACACACACACACAAGCAAGCCTCAAGAATATACATGTCAACTTTGTTCAGAATAGGCAAAATACTAAGTAACGGGTTTCGAGGAAAGGTAGACATGCGTCGAAGGTATGGAAAAAGTAGGAAAAGTTAATACTGAGTCCGCAGGAGGCTCAGATGGCCCTCACGAGTTAGTCACCTTGTGTTAAGATATAGAAGGGGAGTGTGTGATGTTTCCTTTTTAGCCACAGAACGACACAATTAAATCTGACAGTGTCAGATGTATCATGTATTAGTTGAATGAAATCATGGAAATATATGAAAACTCATGGTTCATATAATGAAATGAAATACACCTTGAAACACTGATGGCGAACAGGATGAGGGAAGGATGCAAGTTTTACAAACCTGTACAGGTAGCATGTTGTGAAGATTACTGATGTGCATCAGTGGCACATAGACAACGCCTGGTTCTATTAAGGTTTACGTGCATTTCCTCGTCATTACAATATATATTTTAGCCATATGAAAATCTACATTGTAATTTATGTTGACTGGTAGAGTATCATAATTACATTGTTAAAGTTAAAGTAGGTACAAATAGTTGATCAACTGCCACTGGAACAATCAATTTATTATTTTTAAATGGGTAACGTCCAAATGATCACATCTTTTTACCAAAAAAAAAAAAAAAAAAAAGATAATCCGCTTAACATGTATTTGTGAAGTTGAAGTTACGCATTCATAACATCAGAGACCACTATGTTTTGAACAACACATGAATACATCAAAGCACGTGCTGTCATCTACATTTATAAGGATTGTTTCAACTTGTTTCAAATCTTTTAGGGTTTCTCATTTTCTGGTGAAGTTTTAGAGACTCTCAAATAAAAAATAGCTTGTTTTAAGTTGATTAAATATTTATATCCAGTTGTAATTACATTACTGTTATCTAGGTTGGCATATTAGCTAGGATTAATTACAATGTTATGTTTCTGATGTGCTCACTGGAAGTCATACGGCCAGAAAAACAAGGTATAATAACCAAGTAGTTTACGTAAACCTAAGCAAAGCCGCCATTCAGTCCAGAGATTTTTTTTCGGAATCTCCAATACACGAGACCACTTTACTTGCACACGTAAGTTGACTCGTATAATAGGGATTTTAATTTTACTGTGGAGTTTATTTGTGCGCATTTCTAAGACACACAATTAGTCTGTTTTGACTGGGCAAAGCCCGATTTCAATTTTGAATTGAATTTTTCTTTGGATTCCCAAATACACGAGTCCACCCTACTGAGGTGGACTCAAATCTTAATTATGCAAATTTCTGTGAAGGAGATCCCATCCTGTCAAGGCATCACGCTATGTGCCTATACTGATCAATTCAATTCCTGTTTACTCGTACCTGGCACGACTCATTGACGAAAACAACCAGTCAGGTTAGTAAGTTCAAATTGCTGACAACTTGCACGTGTCATACTAACTTTAAGTTGGTAAGTGTGTGAATAAAGCAGTAGTATATGGGGGCTGTATAGCCTCACGTTGACCGTAATGTTCATTTGAGGGAGGTTGTACCTCAAGATTTATAGCCTCAAAAATACCCCCCTGTGTACCGTAGCCTCAAGATTTATAGCCTCAAAATATCACCCTGGTGCACTATAGCCTCAATGAGAATGTTGAATAGGGACAATAGGAATGGAACATGTAGGGTGACGTCATGGTACTGGAGATTGGTAGCAAGTGGCTGACCTGAATACGTGTGGCTACCACTCTAGGTAGATACAAACACAATAGAGACTGAGACAGACATATACTAATACAAGCCCGAGATTTATATATAAAGCATTACCTAGACCTGAAATTATGTTGGCGGTGTTCATAAATTTGCATAATTATAATGATGCTATAAATAGTTATAATCAAGGAAAAGACTAGCGCCAAAATGGATGTGACTAAAAGTAACGCTAAAATTACGAAATTGTCCCAGAATTTAACGGAGACTAAACATGTCCCTGAACATTAGGTTACATTGGTTTAGACTAAAAGTAGTACTAAAATTACGACATTGTCCCGGACTACAGTGGAGACTGAGAAAATCTGGAACATTAATATTCAAATGACTATGACTAAAAGTAACGCTAAAATTACGAAATTGTCCCAGAATTTAACGGAGACTGAACATATCCCAGAAGATTAAATTATATTTGTTTAGTCTAAAAGTAGTACTAAGATTGCCAAAATGTCCCAAGCTCTAGTGGAGACTGAGAAAAACTCCGGAAGATTGTATTCAGATTGCCGTGATTTAAAATATTGCACTAAATTTCAGAAACATTTAGCGGACTTGAATGAAAACTGATAACTAGCCAGATGTTTTGGTTGTCAGAAATGGCAAAGACAAAGTGTAGCACTAAATTCTGAAATTGCACCGGACTTTAGCGGAGACTGAAAATAATCCATAGATAAATTTTAAAAATGTCACCAAGACTTAAAGTAGTACTGAAATTATTTAAACTCATACCGACCTTCGCGGAAACTGAAAAATTGTAACTAAAAAATTAAAATAAGCGATACTATAGCGTCAATGGGAATTAGCATTACGGGACCCTACTTTTTCTACTATAGCGTCAAGATTTATAGCGTCAATGGGAATTAGCATTACGGGACCCTACTTTGTACTATAGCGTCAAGATTTATAGCGTCAAATGGCACACCTTGGGACATTATAGCGTCAATGGGAATTTTGTATGGGAACAATAGGAATGGAACAGGTAGGGTGACGTCACGGTACTGGACACTTGCAACAGAGAATAATGTTTTTGTGAGTTAAACATAAATTATACAACAGCTAAAAAAAATTTTTTTTTTAGGCAAGAAAGAATAAATCTTTTCGAGGCAGTGGAGTGGCCCTGAAAAGGATCTTTGTCGCGAATGCATAAAACACACCACATATACTATCCAAACGAACGGACGCGAACGCACAAAACACACCACATATACTATCAACACAAACAGACGCGAACGCGTAAAATACACACATCTACTATCCACACAAACGGACGCGAAAGCATAAAACACACACACATTATACTATCCACACAAACGGACCAGAACGCATAAAACACACACATATATACTATCCACACAAACGAATGAGAATGAATAAAACACACACATTATACTATCCACTCAAACGGACGAGAATGCATAAAACACCACATATACTATCCAAACAAACGGAAGCGAACGCATAAAACACCACATTATTTACTATTCACACAAACGCTAGGCGAACACATATAACGCACATTTTACTATCCACAAAAACGCTAGGCGAACGCATATAACATTCATATATACAATCCACACAAACGGACGAGAACGCATAAAACACACACATATATACTATCCACACAAACGGACGCGAGTGCATAAAACACACCATACTTACTATCCACACAATTGAACGCGAACGGACAAAACATACACACATTATACTATCCACACAAACGGACGAGAACGCATAAAACACACCACATATACTGTCCAAACAAACGGACGCGTACGCATAAAACACACCACATATACTATCAACACAAACGGGCGCGAACGCATAAAATACACACATCTACTATCCACACAAACGGACGAGAACGCATAAAACACAAACACATTATACTATCCACACAAACGGAAGAGAACGCATAAACACACACACATATATACTATGCACACAAACGGACGAGAATGCATAAAACACCACATATACTATCCAAACAAACGGACGCGAACGCATAAAACATCACATTATCTACTATCCACACAAACGCTAGGCGAACGCATATAACACACATTCTACTATCCACAACAACGCTAGGCGAACGCATAAAACACCCATATATAATATCCAACAAACGATCGAGAACGCATAAAACACACACATATATACCATCCACACAAATTAACGCGAATGCATAAAACACACCATACTTACTATCCACACAAACGACATTCCTTTCACTACTACTATGGCAACCTCTACTGTCTCTGCTCCCTCTTCCTCCACTTTCAAAGTCATCGACGAACACGTAGATTGGACTAGCTGGGAGGCCTTGTATCTTCGCCGACCCTTTAACATGCTCATTGCCGGACCTAGCGGTTCCGGCAAAACCGAATTTGTCAAACGTTTGATCGAACATAAACATCATTTGATCGATCGTCCACCTCAACGAATCGTGTGGTGTTACAAAGAGTGGCAATCGGCGTACAGCCTTCTGCGAGATAGTCAAGGCGATTCCATCGTCTTTGTGGAAGGCATTCCTGGCGAAGACGACGGGATCGTGTCTGACCCTAGTCAAACTAATCTGGTTATTTTTGACGACATGGTAGGAGAAGACGAAGAAGAAATTAAACTGTGGTTTACGCGCAAAGGGCATCATCGTAATGGCAGTGTCATTTACATCACCCAAAATTTGTTTCAACAAAGTAAAGCCCATCGTACCATCAGTCTCAATGCTCATTACGTAGTGTTGCTTAAAAACCCTAGCGATAATTCGCAAGTGCAAGTCTTAGCCAAACAGTTAGGAACGCCTTGGCTGACTCATGCGTAATACGATGCCACTCAAACCCCACACGCTTATTTACTCGTGGATTTAAAACCCACCACTCCCGATTATTTGCGATTTCGTACCTATCTGTTTCGCCACTGGTGCCAAGACGGAGGGCCTGTCGTGTATACGTCCCCTTCGTTGACTTAACCACAACCACAATCACCAAAAGAAGTCTATAAAAACCTCGGTCACTTTGGCTCTGTCTCACACATCGTCAACATGACGTCCCTTCAGTCTCATCTTCCCATTAAATTGATTCGTGCCTTGTACGGAATCAGTCGCGAATAAGATCCACAAATACGTGCTCGTGTCTTAGAAGCTAGTCTCAAAGAAGTCTTACGATGGTTTACGGTGACAGCACGTCAATTACTGCAAGGCATCATTCAGATTCCACATCAAACCAAACGTTTTTTTTGAGAGAAACAAAGTAGCCTTGATGCAGCTAGTCGATCCTCGCATTGACACACAAACCAAAAAGCAAATCATTTTGAAACCTGGAGGAAGAGGTTCTGTAGGAGGTGTCATCATTCGTTCCCTCTTAAAATGGGATCGTAATGCTCCCAAAGTCGTCACCAAGAAAAAAGCCACGCTTAAACGTACCCAGAAGAGAAAGAAAAAGAGCAACGGTGTCAAGACCAGGTCACAGCCTCAGATAAAGAAAAAGAAAAGTCCACAGAAAACAGCTTCTACCCGCAAGAGAGCGTCTAAAAAAAAAAAATCCTCCAGCGGTGACACCCTCTTCCTCTTTAGCGGCAGTGGCCGCTGCTCACAAAGTACCTGCCCCAAAGCTCAAAGTCCAAGAGAGATCGGGCATGTTAGAGAGTTTACTGAATTTGTCCAAGCAAGAACTGTCCCGGTTTAGTCCGTTGCGAACTCCTCCACGACGTGTGTTGCCTGTCATCAAGTTGATACTACGTAAAGACAATCAGTGGCGTCGCATTCCAGTATATAAAAAAGACCTGAGGGAAACAATACAGATCAGTGATTTTTGTGCTGCTCAACACCCAAAGATGTCCCCTGCAAGCAGTGCACACCGTTACCGTCGTATTCCTTCTTCGGTCCAAAAAGGCAAAGGAAAACGAAAAAGACAGTCACGTCATCCTAAAAAGCGCTTAGCCAAACATCAACGTCACGCCCAGAAAAGACACACTCGTCGAAAGAAAAAGTGGAGCCACCAAAGAGGAGGATTCTTTGGCGATTTTGGAAAACATATCGTCACTTTTATGACGAAGCGACAGACCCCAAAAAAGGATAAAAGACCGTGTGACAAGTCATCGACGTTAGTGTATTTTTTGCTGTGTTCCACGTAACCAATGAACCAACCGAGAAAGATGTCACTCCAAAAAAGACATTCCTCTTCTGCCCCCAAAGGAAAGAAAAGGAAAGGACTGCCACCACGTTTAGCCAAACATTGGGACATGTTGTCTATCCATTCCAAAGCTCCTCCAACCATGCGAAAAAAACTCATTCAAACTACCTCCAAAGATGTCATCGATACCGTTTGCGAATGTTGTCTGAATGTCTTGAAACGCACAATACCTTTGTCTAAACACCAGAAAGAATGCTTAGCCAAACATCGACACGTTCTTCGTCAAATGGTCCAAAAGAAAATACCCATTGGTCAAAAGAAAAGATGTTGGTGCAACGCGGAGGAATTTTACCCTTTTTGCCCATGTTGCTGAAAGGAGTAATGGGAACAATAGGAGGACCCTTGCTGAAAGGAGCATTGGGAAACATCCTGGGAGGATGAAGATAAAAAGGTCCAAGAAGATAAAAGGGACCTTTGGAGTCAAAAGATCTCAGACGTGATCCTTGAAATCCGATGGAAGGACGAAAACTGGCTTTAGTGGGATACCATCGCTGGGAAGAACAACGAACCATGCATTTACCTCCCAATCCTAATTTGACCGAAATGTCCCAGTTACAACACGAATTGCAATCGTTGATGGATCGCAGCGATTTGTCGGAAACGGAAAAATCGCAACGGTACGGTCAATTGTTGCAACGACTGCAACTCTTTCACCAGAAAGCTTTAGACGAAACAGCTCCACCCACTCTGAAAGATTTTAAGACTCTGATGAAAAGTCCATCACCACCCCCCCCCAGTGGTCAAGACAGACGCAACCCCACGGATGCCTGAGGAAGAAGAGGCACGAGAAGTCTTTCAAACACCGCCAGCAGCTCCCATCCCTAGTAAGACTGCAGTGACCTTGTTGACCCCTTCCCCTACACCCCAACGAGAAGAACTTAAAGCTTGGGTTAAAAAGATGATGTCCACTCCTGCTTCGACAGAAGTGAAAAAGAAAGAAGGGAAACCAGAAGTGAAAAAAGAAAAGAAGACCAAAACAATCCCATTACCACCACCACCACCACCACTACCTTCCACTTCTACACCCATGGCACATCGGACACGTAAATCGTTTCTAAACCACCCCCTCGTCCCATTCAGAGTAGCATCAGTGAAGAGTGGATCACTTATTAAAAAATGGAGAAGGTGTTAGCCAGCATTTATTACGATCCAGCCCATCCCGCAGGTTACGGAGGAGTTCAGAAATTGTATCGTGCTGCCAAAACTCGACTGAAAAGTATCCGTTTACCTCAAGTGCAACGCTGGTTACAAGAACAAGTCACGTACACCTTACACAAACCCATTCGACGAAAATTTTCCGGAAGTCGCACCCGAGTGGAGCGCATCGATCATCAATGGCATGCCGATTTAGCTGATGTCTCTCATTTGGCCACCTACAATCGTGGTTACAAATATTTGTTTTGTGTCATCGACGTCTTTTCCAAATTTGCTTGGGTCGTGCCATTGACGTCCAAATCGAGGAGTGAGTTAGTGCGAGCCCTCTAACTGGTGTTGAAACAAAGCGGTCGTCACCCTCTTCGATGGCAAACTGACAAAGGCACCGAATTTCTGAACAAAGCTTACCAAAAAGAATTGAAGAAACGTGACATTCATTTTCTCACCACCGAGAATCCCGAAACCAAAGCCAGCATCGTGGAACGTTTTCAACGCACCTTGAAAGAACGCATGTGGAAATATTTTACGCATCGACACACTCTCAAGTACATCGACGTCTTGCCACACGTCGTCCAATCGTACAACCAATTTCACCATCGGAGCATTGGGCGTGCCCACCCAAGAAGTGACTTTCGAGAACGATGTGACCGTCTTTGAGCGCCTGTTTCGTACGTCCCCGACTGTCGCTGTCCCCAAGAAAGGTGATGGTTGACGACGGGAGATTGGGTGCGCATTGGCAAAACCAAAGGCACTTTCGACAAAGGTCACTTACCCAACTGGACCACCGAATTGTTTCGTGTCACTGAACGAGTGCGTGGCCGTTATCCTCCTGTCTATAAATTGGAAGACATGAACGGGGAAGTGTTGAAAGGAATGTTTTACTTGCCCGAGTTACAACGTGTGATCAAAAATGAAGACGACGTGTAAGAGATAGAAAGCATTCTCGATCTAAGAACTCGTAAAGTGGGAAAACGACGTGTCAAAGAAGTCAAAGTACGTTGGAAAGGATATCCTCCTAGTTTTGACTCTTGGATCGACGCTTCGCAACTCATCGACTATAAAAAGAAGTGACTATCATGCCCTTCAACACAGCCTCAGCTACTGCAGTGACCACTCCTTCCACCAGTTCTTCTCTGCAAGATCTACAAAAGCAACCCTTGTGGGTGTGGTGTGGAAAACGTGTGCCTAAAATGCAAGTCGTCTTTTTCTGCCAAATCTTTGTGGTGTATTGTGTCATCGGTGCTGCCATTGCCAATCTGAGTTTGCAACAAGGAGACAAACAATTGTGGACCATTTTACTTAGCGGTTGCATTGGTTACCTTCTTCCCAATCCGTCTCTGAAATATTCCTCTAACGGAAACAACAACGGGAGTCTTGTGTCCAACGTTAGTCCCCCTTCCAACAGTCACCCTAACCATCCTCTTTTAGACACTCCTCTGACTTCCAGTGACTCCTCGGACACTAGAACTGTGGAATTATGAACAACCAATTTTACTTAACGTTACCCAGTGACAGTTCCATTGAGGTGTTTCCCAATAGCACTTTGTGCTGTGTCTCGGCCAGACTACCTGAAGCCATCCAATTGGATCACGAAACCCATTGGGAAGTGGTTTTGGTGGAAATGATTCACCCTACACATATCAAAAACATCATCAAAATCAAAACACTTTTACGGTGGAAGTTCATGACCTGCAAGTGCAACAAGCCATGGATTAACGTGCCAGTATAGTTTACTTTATGAAAACACAAGACCCCAAAACTAATCGCTCCACTTATCTGTTGAAAATTCCTGCGGGCTATTATTTTAGTGGTCAACATTTGGTGAACGCCATTGTCGACAGCTTCAATCTCATGTTTGGTAAAAGCTTGGAGATAGCCAGAAGAAGTGTCACGATCGAGTACCACAAAATAGCTCGTCGCCTACTGATCAAATTTTCAGAGGACAAAGTATTGGCCATTACATTTTGTCCTGAATTGTATGATATTTTGGGTGGAGACCCCAAGTTGATCAAGATTAGAAACGAAATACCAGCCGTGACTGTGAACTTGGATTTTGAGAAATATTTTCGATTCCCTGTAGAAATGAACCAAGGACTGAATTTGATGTTTGTATACTCCGATGTGGTGGAGTACAACGTGGTGGGACACACCTCCGTACCGTTACTGCGTGTCATTCCTTTCAAAGTGGATTCTGCCACGGCTGCTGACGAGGATGGTGGAAACACCTATCACGTTCACCGCGAATTTGTACATCCTCACTATTTGCCCGTCAGTAAGTCTTATTTCGACACTGTCAACATTACTATAAAAGGAGATCTGGGACAAAATATTCGATAGCAGCAGAGAAGGTGAACAGACCACTTGCCTGAGACCTTATTTTTGAAAATTAAGGGTTCCCTGAAAAAAAAGAAGTTTTTGCTTTAATAATGAAAACTTCTTTAATTGACCAGATTTTTTCACAATCCGGTCACGTGCTTATGTCATTCACCCTCTCTGCTGCTATAAATTAAACAGCCATTATAAATATTATTAATAATGAGTATCGGAGAACCACACTCAGCTAAATTAGCTCGAGAACGACTAAAGGCAATTAAAAAATATCTACCCGTTCGTGATTCTGTTAAGCAACAACTACAATCGCGTCAGGAATCTCAAGTTGAATTTGAAGAGGATACAAAAAAATTTTTTAAACCTATCACTGAGACCACTAAAGGTATTCAACCTGTGTTAGAGAAAACTGCTGAAGTAACTGGAAAAATAGCAGAAGGAACCGAAAAAATAGCAAGAAGAACAAAAAAGACAAAAAAAATTTTATGTGAACTTCCAGTCGAAATAGCTGCTGCGATGCCAGTTCCGGAAATTCTTGAAGGTATTGAACAAGTTCGTGGTGAAATAGGTGATATAAAGGGTCGTATACAAGAACCAGAAGAACCAGAAGAACAAGAAGAACAAGAAGAACAAGAAGCGGGGGAGAGAGTTGCGTTGAGTGACAAATTTATCGAAGATGCTATTGATATTATTAAAAACGTTAAAAGTCCAATGTATTTAGCTATAATTGCTGAGAATAATTATATTGATCGAAGACAATTTTTAAAACCTGAATATGCTGATAAATATATAGATCGTGATACTTGGTACAAATGGATATTTCGTATACACTATGACATTAATCAGGCTAGAAAAAGTGATTTAAGATATATTGATTATATGAATGCAATAGATGAATATATTGCCTTCATGCGATTATCATCAGAACAACAACAACAAGTAATTAAACAACAACAACAACAAACACAACAAGAACTAAAACGACTAGAACTAAAACGACTAGAACAACAAACACCAGAACAACGAGAACAAGAACTAAAACGACTAGAACAAGAACGACTAGAACAAGAAATAAAAAAAATAGAACGAGAACGATTAAAACTAGAACTAGAACAACGAAAACTAAAACAAGGACAAAAAAATAAACAACAATATGATCAAGATGTATTAAAACTAGAACTAGAACGATTAAAACGAGAACAAAAACAAACACCAGAACAACAAAAAATACTAGAACAACAAAAACTAGAAAAAAAAAATAAAAAAACTAGAACAAGAAAAACAAACACCAGAAATAAAAAAACTAGAACAAGAAATAAAAAAACTAGAACAAGAACAAAAAATACTAGAACAAAAACAACGAAAACTAAAACGAGAACAAGAAGAACAAGAAGAAGAAGAATTTCAAGAAGAAGAATTTCAAGACACTCCCGGAGCAACTGGAAGTGGTTTAGGAAGTGGTCTTATTACTTGTCCCAATAATATCCTTGCTGATGTCGATCGATTAGAAATTCTCATCGGAGGAAAACGAGCTGGTAATAATTCCCCAGAAATCATTAATGAAGTAGCTGATATTTGCAAACGATTATTTAGTGGCGGCATCATGGATATTAATGTATATCGATCTCTCATTAATGAAATCAGTGACGATTATTAAGTGATTTTATCACTAATTACATACTTAATCACTTAATAATAAAATGATCATAGGTTCACCCTCTCTGTTGTTATGATTTTTATCCAAAAATTATATCAAGTCCGTTGCGATATCTTGACCTAGGATCATGTAAATTTATCGTTACAAAACCAAATGGAGCAGCTTGTGCTTTTGAAAAGAAATTTTTAAATTTGTTCATGTCCATGTCGCCTGAACACCAAGTATAATAAATATTTTCCAACGTATGATTATCTACGCCTTTAAACACAACCAAAATATTGCAGTTGTCTCTGATTACTTTTGGAACTTGTGTATATCTCTGTGTAACATAAATCACGTCTGTATTTTTATGTCTACCTCGTGAAAATATTCTAGCTGGATTTGATTGTTTGTCCAGCATAACATCATCATACACTACTAAAGTATTAATGAATCCATGAGGGCCAGTGGCCCTGAGATCATCTACAGATGGCGCTTCATCAATATCAGTAATAAAGTCTATGACATTGTCTTCGTGCAACGATTTTGCGTTTTCATTAAAATCCTTAAGTACTTCATAACATCGCTGATCATCTACAGATGGCGCTACTAAATATAATTTATCCCACTTCAGCCATCGCATTATTAGATTAAGCAGTAATTGCGTCTTCCCACTTCCGGATGGGCCTATTATAATCATTCTGATAGAATTCGGAAGCGCTGGATGGTGTTTAACTGGTTCTTGTTTTCGTGTCGCAGAAAAGTCAATTATATCCATATAATAAATAATATGAGTCTATATTGTGTTCGATGCAGAGCACCTACCGATACTACTGAATTAACTACAATAACAACAAGAAATAAAAGACGTGCACTTACAGGCAAGTGTGTGAAATGTGGCACCAAGAAATATAAATTTATTCCAACAAAGACAGGTGGGGGTGATATCGCTGCTTCGTTAGGAAAATTACCAGGAACTCCATGGGCTAAATATCCCGGTGAGAAACATTTACCCGGATATAATTATTGTGGCCCAGGAACTCGTCTAGATATCAGACTCGATGATCAAGATCAACCAAGACCCGGAGAATATCCAGTAAATAAGATCGATCAAGCGTGTCACGTTCACGATGTCGCGTATAAAAGTAAGGATTTGCAACACCGACATCTCGCGGATGTGAAATTGATTCACGCGTTAAATTCTGTACCTAATAAATCTCTCAGAGAAAAATTAGCTAGTTTTCTAGTAAAAACTGCTATGAAAGGTAAACTGGTGCTAGGGGCTGGCAATTAATTATATAACTATCATAATGGAATCTGTTTATTATTCCCCGAGAGGATTTTGGAGAGGTAAAGCAGCGATTAGTAAACTCGCCGAAGCAGCAAAAGTTTCACGTGATGTCGCTGCATCATGGTTAGCACGACAGGCAATATGGCAAATCTTCCTAAATCCACCTAAAAAAATTCATTACGCGCATTTTGATGTTAGTGTTCCTAATGAAGTTCATCAAGCGGATATTTTGTTTTTACCACACGATACCATTAAAACACGTGGACGAAAATCACGTACATACAAATACGCATTGACTATCGTTGATATTGCTAGTAGATATAAAGAAGCGGAGCCATTATCAACGAAAACAGCATCCGAAGTTGCATCTGCGTTTGAGCGCATTTATCAACGTGGTGGTCTACGATGGCCACGGTTATTACAGGTTGATCCCGGTAAAGAATTTCTTGGAGTAGTATCATCGTTGATGAAGAAACATAATGTTAAAATCAGACGAGGATATACTGAAATTCATCGTGATCAGGCAATCGTTGAACGATTTAATAGAACACTTGCTGAGCGGTTATTCGGATATCAATATGCAAGGGAAATATCTACTGACTTCAAAGATAGATCTCGTGAATGGGTTGCAAGATTACCGAGTGTGATAGCTGCGTTGAATAATGAAATTACTCGTGCAACTTCCATGAAACCTTCTAATGCGATCAAAAAAAAAATATATATCCAATGGCTACGGACAACGACATGAATCTTTCTCTCAACCAGTATTAGGAAATGTTACAGTTAGATATTTATATGAACCTGGCGAACTTGAAGGTGGTAAAAAAAGAGCAACCGATCCTATCTGGAGTGTGACTACACATAAAATGTCTAGCGTGGTTAGATCCACTGGTAGACCTCCAATATACAGACTAGATTCTACTGCCCCTCAACGTGGATTTGTACGTGAACAATTACAAGTAATTCCTGAGGGTACGCAATTACCACCAAGCTCAATTTTGTAAATGTCCAGAGCCTCGACGTCGATTACAATCAAGACAAGTCAGCATTACATTTCACGTGTGTGACCGAGATCACTATTAATTCTGTCTACGGTAAATTGTCTTGGATTCGAACACTGCCATGACATATTACAGTTGCAACTTGTGCAATGATTATTTTGTAATTGTTTTAGTTTTATAATAAATTCAATATCAATATCAAAATCACGATTATTTTTTTTGTCACATTGCTTATAACCAGATAGTTTTTTTCTTATTACGTCATTATTAACAATTTGATCATTATCTTCTATAAAATTCATAATAACCCTATGTAGTTGAGTTATTCTCCTGACTCGAGATACGGCGAGATAGACTAAATTTGACCACTCGATTCTATCATCTACAATCCAGATTTTAGTATCAGTTATAGTTAACCCTTGTGACGAGTGAATCGTTATAGCGTATCCTAACACCCACGGTGATTTATTCATACTCAGCGCATTCTCAACGACATTAATATCGACTAAAACAATATCATTCAAGACAAGATTCTGTATCCTTGGTGGAACCAAGGCACCAGGAATTTCAACTTCAATATTCTGTCGTCGAGTATCTGAGGGGCGATAACACAAAGGTACAGGTAGATCTGAAAACTTTTCTTTATGTAACAAAAATAATTTATTCTGTAGTTCATCACGAACTATCTTTCTACTCGCGACTATTAAATCAGCGGGATTCCATGAAGTCCAAAATTCATTCATAGAAGTCTCTGGAATTACTCCTCGCATTATCTCACATTGTACTCTGTCTGGTTGAAGTCTGATTAATTTTTTAAATTCCTTCAGCGGTTCATCGATAGCTCTATGGTCATCATTTATTTCTTCATAATAATCTACGTTATTCTTTAGCCATTCATGTGGAGACTCTCCAACAAAAGGTGGTGGTTGACCATGATCGCCGCACATAATCACAGCAGTATTCTTTGTTAATAACCAATCAAGAAATGTTTTTAATATTTCTAACGACACCGTGCATATCTCGTCCCATATAATATATTTAGGTATATATTTTTCACCCATCCGCGATGGAGTCCATAAGTCTCCGTACCATCTAAAGAAACTGTGATATGTACACGATTTTACTCCTCGTTGTTTTATTTCTCTAGCAAGTTTGTGCGTCGGTGTCAAAACAATTATATCCGAATTATTATTTATAAATAAATTAATTACACGAGTTGTTTTACCTGACCCTCCACACCCATTAAGATAAACGGTTTTATGTCTAGATACTGGATCATACAGAGATGGTGCAGATGACTTTGATGTTTGATTATTATTTCTGTAATATGTCTCCGCAATTTCAACATCGGCAGATTCAGAATAACTAAATATATTTTCTTGTTTTATTCTCCATGTTCCCCATTCACCATTACCGAGTTTTAATAAATCTTTATATTTTTTATGTACATAAAATGAATCCGTAGTGACTCTGACAGCGTGATGAGGAAATTTATTTATCATCGATAGTAGGTTTATCGAAACATAAGCTAACATCGAAGATCTTAAATGAGTAAACTGCGGTGAGTCGCCATCAAGATAGCTCACAATGGTACCTAGTTTCGTTCCATCTGATAAATAAGCATTACATCGGTTTATAAACGTATTTTTCTCAGTTGTATCAGCGATTATAAAATCTAGTTCAGCGTCATCCATAATCAATCTTGTACACGCTCGTTTATAATCGTATGAACCACCTTGAGTAAATTTACCGATTATCTTTCTACCGAGATCTTTTGCAAATTTCTCATCATGTTCATTCCTGTATTTATTTATTTTAATAATATGATCTTCATCAATATCAGGGAATTCTTTTCTGGTATCATCGATATTAAATCTGTTCGGTTCTGGTAACCAAACTTGCTTCTGTGAACTATACGATATAATCGCTTCAGTTACTCTCAACGATATTAAAAATCCAGCATCAAGCATATATCGCAATAGTACTATCGGAACCCAACATTTTTCTGAAAAATGTCTTCCAAACCAAGCATAAGTAATCGGATGGAGATTTTCTGTAAATTCGAATAATTCTACATGAGCAAATCCGGTTAAGTCAAAATCTGGTAAATGTCCGTTTATCGCAACCTTGGTCATGTCATGTGTAGGATGTCCGAATCTCTTAAAGTACTTAGAACATACTCCATATCCAAGAAAACTACCAGGATAACACGCTACCATATCAACTGAGATAACATCACTATGGTTATATTTGGTGTTCCATAACCCACCATGACCATATTCTATACAGCTTTTCTTGACATCTTCAAGGAATTCGATCGTGTCGTTTTCCATGAATTTTTCTCCTGAGCGAAATGGGCAGCAACCGATGGTACGGTAAAGCAGTTATTCAATAATTGTCCAACTATGACATCATCAGAGGTATATTTCAATGCAAGATGTTCCATTTCTTCATGGAGAGATTCTGTACGATAAATATCACCGTTAGGCCGTACAAACTGATCGTAATGATTATATTCCGAACTCTGAAATAACCAAACAGACACAGGGTAACTTTTGCTGATATTTTTAATAAAATCAAATATATCACCGTTATAAAATTTAACTTTTCTATCTCGTGGAAATATCGTTACAGCATTAGTCCATGCATGTGCATTATGATCAACGATTGTTATAGGGTTTCCGTTTTTTATATATTTTGGTTCGTATAATATCTCTCCGGTTAGTGTTTTTACTGTTATTGGAAATCTTAATAACTTTTCTAGCTCAGCGACATCCTTAATAGATGCACCAGTATCTTTAACGGACTCTGCCCATTTGTTTATTTTTTTATATCTTAAATCAGTTAAACCATTACCACGTATCGCATTTGTAAAATGTTCTGTAACTCGTTCAGCTACGCAATTTATTCTCGATATTTTCATCGGTTTGAGATCTGTAATATTAGGTTTATCATTCAGCGGAAATATTCCGTATACAACTGCAGTTGCTGGATAACTCTGTATATAATAGGGTTTATCAATGCCAGTAAGTATTCCTGGCTTAGATTTATTACTCAAAAGAACAATATTACCCCCGGGCTGCACACGGACTGGATCACGCTTATCACGAATAATCCAAATATCTTCTTCTGTATTTACAATAAATTTTATTAAAATAAAATATTTTTGATTATCAAGGTGATTAATAATTACTTTTCCTCGTTTGTCATTCATCATATTAGTAACATTTCCAACTCTGAATGTTGACCATGCATGAACTGCACCATCGTCACGAAATTCCTTTTTTGCTTCACGAATACGTTCGGTTACCATTAATGCCAGATCCTGCATCGAAGTACTAAGTTTATATTCTGATAGTCTGTCAAGGTCAAATCTAGCAGGGGAAGGTTCAATAACGGATAATTCCTCCATATTATAATTAGGGCAAATATTTAATTGAACATTAATCTTTTGTATATGATTGAAACACAAAACAAATGTGCTTGGCTCAAAATTGGATATACTTCTACTTGTAATAAATCGTGTGTGAACAAATACTGCGGAAATCATGCACAGAGTATCAAAAATGGAAGTACAGGACCAATACCGTGTGTGAAATGCGGTGTTGGTCTGTACTTCCATTTTTGATACTCTGTGCATGATTTCCGCAGTATTTGTTCACACACGATTTATTACAAGTAGAAGTATATCCAATTTTGAGCCAAACACATTTGTTTTGTGTTTCAATCATATACAAAAGATTAATGTTCAATTAA
>JAECUM010007665.1:0-44700 GCA_016617855.1 Megalonaias nervosa | reverse complement strand
TGGAACAATTCTCAAGGCCCAAGCAGAAAAAAATGGCAAAAAGTATGGAGAATGAATCTCGTTTTAGGGCAAGCCATGGATGGCTTTGGAGATTCCAGCGCCGACATAGAATTAAACAAAATTCATTGTCGGGAGAAATATGCTCAGCGAATCAGGGAGCCGCATGTAATTATCCATACCAGCTCAGAGAGATAATCATCCGTGAACAATACACATAGGCTGCAGAGAAATCAAAGAGTAACACAAAAAAATGAACAGATGTTTTCAAAATGTGAAGTGATATTTGTCAAACGTGTCACAAACTGCAAGTATTATCGTGTTCTAATTTACGTTATTTTAAATTTGTAGACCCATTAAATTCATGTTGGTAATGGTTAACCCTTGTAAAATTTTTTTTTTTCATTTTACTTCTACTGCAATCAAATCTACTCATCGTTCGATCGACATTGTTTCTTCGAAATGAGTGTCGATCTTTTGTATAAAAAAGTCTACTTTGGATCAAACAATAAAACTAGAATTTATCCAATTCAACACAAAAATTTGTGACATAGTACACAACGTGCGAAGTCGTACATGTGTTATGCGAACAGAAACCATGTGGAATAATGTTTTGATGATCTCCTCAATATACTGAAGTTATCCTGAAATTAATGTTACTCTGTGAGGAAAAAAGTAAACAAAGGACACCACTATGTAGAGATATTTATTCACAGTTAATCTTAGCACGATTATTAATTGAGTATTCAACACTAACATGCCAACCCAACCCACCCCCCTTTTGTCCCTATGTCGATCCTTTTGTTAGTTTTGTTGTTTGTTATAGGTCCCTCGATAACTCGCGCTCTCGCTTATAACGCGGTCAATGTTTTTGGACCCCGTTGTGCGCGAGTTATCGAGGGAGTAGTGTACCATGATGCACATTATATTTACTTGTATATATAGGTTACTGCATTTGTATGGGAAAATATGAATGAGTTTTTCGGATGATATACTGCACGACCTTGGGAGTGCAGTATATCCATCCAACAAAATGAGTTCCTATTTTCCCATACAAATGCAGTAACCTTTTTATTATATGCTCATTTTCTTATTCTACCTAAGGCTTAATTATATAAACAAAAATACACTCCATGGAACAAAGTAACTGATTTTATGCTGTATTCCAAACAAAATACACAAGCGCAGATTCATCAGTACACAAGAACAGCATTATTAATGCGCACATAACTCCGCCCAGATAATTTGAACTTAGTCGCACGCTTGACAGCACTTTGGAAAGAAAATGGCGTTTGGGTCTACTTAAAATTGAAATTTAGAATTATGTTGTGAACGCACATTGCAACAACTATTCCATTTGGTCTGGAATGAATAGATTTTGGTATTTTTGTCGATTCGACGAAATTTCGTGACTATGGACTGTATTTAGCTGTGCCAATTCTACATGAAGTAGGTCGGATTTCTGCAGTGTGTTGACATCTGCAAGTGTGTTTCTGTTCTGTCACTGAATGTTTGAAATCATAATGTGCGAAAAATATGAATTCTTTCAATTGTAATTATCAAAAAGAAGCTATGGAATATAATGTTAATTTCATTTTGAGTGCAGTAAGGAGAATGTAATTGCACTTAGAATGTAGCTGAAATTACATTACAATTTCGAATGTGTGATCTTGAGAACCCATGACATGGCTCATTTAATTCAGCTTTGCAGAACTAAGAAAGTACATTTTGAGGAAATTCAGGATGTAAAACTGTAAGTATATTTTTTGCCATTCTTATTACCAGCTAAAGAAGACAGTTTATGCCTTGTCACTTGCATGTTATTTGTTGGGATCCTGTCTGGCATCTATCGCTACCCTAAATCCGAAACACTGTATCAAAAAAGTTAATGCTGAATGTGGCAAAGTAGCTGGTATGTGGCAGTCCACAAAACATTTGCTTTAGTTCATTCAGAAACAAATTTATTCAACCAAAACGTAAAGGGTCTACTACATGAGTGTACATGATTTGTTTACAAAGTAGTTCCTAAGACACTATTGGGCACACATGTCATGTATGTGAGTGCAATATTAAGTGCGCATGAGTGCAATATCATAAAATATTGCACGATTCTGCCAATGTAAACTTTACGGAGACAAAAATGAGCATATAATAATTTGCAATATGGGCCAGAGACCTAAATTACTGAATAAAGTATATTATTATCATTATTATTATTTGAAAAAGTTTAAGATTTACTGCCATGGATGAATGTACATGCAAATATTCATTTCATCAGGAAATCTATGTCAAAAGATTCTTTTCCAATGATAAGCACAAATGAATTAATGATAAGTACAAATGAAGTAGTGATAAATACAAATGAATTAATACATGAAAAGAATTATTTTATTGATGAAATCAGGATTTTTAAAAACTTCCTTTATGTTGAAAAGGAGTAGAAAAATAAACTCATCATTATACTTGCCTGAAGAAATATTTTCTTTCTTCCTCTGACTTCACAGCCACATTCTTCAAGAAGAGGAATATTTCCATAAAGTCTTGGCTGAAATTATAATATCACATCAAAATTTCAGTATTCCTTACTGTGGGTAATAGGATAATCAGGAAAATCAATTTCTGGAATGTGTTCTTAGTAACACTGTAATGTAGCTAGCTTTTTGCAACTAGTTGGGCACCAATATGGCACGTGTCTGTAAAGCATATTTCTATTAACTACTTTCAAGTCCCTGACACTGCAGCAGTTTAATCCTGAGAATGTCAAAGATGTTAAATTTTACGCAAAAATATATAACATCGTACTCCGAAATATTTCACACACCCCTTTAAGATTACCTGCAGCTTTATTCTAGAACAAAAGCAACCTATTTGTCTTATTGTGCCATAAACCAAAAGAAAATCACTTGAGATTCCAAGTCCCCATTTTGTGCAGCAAAGTACACATAAGACTGTTCTATGTTCTCTCATAAAATTTCTTTACACGTGCAATTTCTGAAGTAAATTTATCACTCTATTTACATTCTGCATGAATCTTCTGCTTTTTTTGAATGAAGATGTGGCGAGACTACAAATATCTGCAACCAGGTCCCATATTTACTAAATTCCTCAATTTGAGCGCCTATACATTCCTCCTTTGCATTGCATTATACATGTTATATTTTTATTACAACGTAGCAACAATCAGTAACTAACGAGATTAAGGTTTCAAACCCTTTGTATGTAAATCATTCTAATAATTATCAATAATTCAAAATGGAGTTTGAGTATGCACTCTTCTTTTGAGAACATAGAGGCCTGGTATGAGAGGCAGCATGAGAAACTGATGAATGGACAGACAGCAGCAAAGCAACAAAAAAAGCTTCACAATGTCCTAGTCATACAAACTAGACTGGTATCTCATTATCACATTCACTATGATAAAAGAGAGTACCATAAATGACACATGATATGCCTGCATCATATTTAATAGTCCCCTGTACAGACACTAGCAGGTTATAGATAACTGAAATTAATGACAAACAGGCATCAGTGACCTCGACATTGGCTCAAGGTATATGGTGTTGAACTAAACTTTAAGTGCAGGAACCATATTTTTTTTATTAGACTTACCATGACAATGACTTCTAACCTTAGACCCAGAATCAAAAGCTTTCATTATTACCCAATGTGCAAGCCGTCAACAAAGTTTGGTCAAAGTCCTTACTACAGAACAAAGGTTACTGTACAAAACCCATTTTTCTTTGAGCCACAATGTCCTTGACCTTTGACACAGACCCTACTGACTGTGTTATAGACCCTACCTAACGTGTTATGGACCCTATTTAGAGTGGAAGAGCGGTACTTACATTAAGTTTTGAATTGTCTTATCAGTTATGGACCCTATCCGATGTGTTACAATAAGGAAAAGCTGTAATTGCATTGTCTTAACAGTAAACTACTTAACAATTAGACAAATTCCTGAAATGACATAAAAATCTATTAGAATTATCCATATATGCTTCCAACGATGCCAACAAAATTTCATTTGTCAACCTCAAGTTGTTTTTGCATAATCATGTAAGGTAGACTTTCACTAAAAAAAAAGTCTAAAAAGTTTTTAAAATGTGTTAAAATTTGAAACACTGCTTTAAAGACTTGAAAATCTATAGGTTTTCCATATATCAAGACAGATATGCAAGAAGTGGGGCATAAAATATGACTGAACATTACTAAAACTCAAATCAGCACAGACCAACTTTCATGTCTATTGCATACATTCAAATAACATCAAGCTACTGACTTGAAAATTCTATCATTCAGGAGAGAATGTGCTTTTGGTCTTTTTCTGGGGTCAGTATTCAGGCATTCATCGACAATCCTCCTCTCAAAGGTCTTCAAAACATCACCTAAACAAAAGAAATTTGAAGATAGTATGGTTTGTGAGAATGCTATCGATTGAAATCAATTTCAATACGACTAGAGAATAAAATTCTCATGTAGGTCACCATGACCTACTTTTGAGAAGGTGCTGGACTTCACAGGATGCATGTACACAAAGTTTTCAGAAAAAGTGGACAACAAGTTTTGACAACTTCTGAGTTTCACTTCTTAGTTTTGCTTTACTTTCACATTAAAGAAACAAACAGGCAATGTAAAACACATTTGGGTTGTGTCTAAGCATATATTATCGTGTGCAATGTGTGCTTTGCCATTAACAGCATCATCATCAGCAAGGTGCAAAGCCTGCAGTTCATGGGGGAACTTTGTTAGTGGACAGTTGTTCACAATGTGTGACATGATCTGTAGAGCTCCACAGCAACAGGAAGTGTCAGTGGCCTGGCCCCATCGGACAAGGTTGTCTGCACAACGACCCTGTCCTGTCTGAAAGTGGTTCAGCGTGGTCCACAGACAATGTGGAAGATTGAAGCCAGGAGGGCAGACAGATGTCTCAGCTACAAGGTTATGGTTTACAACATCTGTTGAAGACCACTCGACACTCCATGCCAAAACAGCTGATAGATCCTCCAGCAACGAACCTAACCAGATTGGGCATCTCAGAGTCAAGCGGACTGCTGGATGTGAGGTGATGTCCATGTACAGTGGAAGTTTCTCACTGGCACAGACATTAGCCAACACTTTAACACTTTTGTGGCTGCTTCCTGGCAATGCAGATGTGGAGGAGGAATGTTGCTGAGTACTGGCAGCCATGGTAAAGGAGTAGGACATTGTGTTCCAGAGATTATGCGCATTGTTGTGCTGAGCTGGACATCAATTAACTTGGCGTAGGATGATCAAGTTATGAATAAAGATGTGTGTAAGTAATGATGTCTGAGTAAAGGAACATGAGTAAAGCTCAGGATGGAAAATAATTTTAAGGTAATTCCCCATACACCTGGTCAGACGGTGATGTTGGGGTACATGTAAAATCCTGATAACTTATGTTCAATAAAAAAAAAAGGTTTTGACTTCATAGGCCTAAATTTGTGAATGAGAAAATAACTGAGATCAGCGAAATGTGATAAGCACACTGAACATATTCTGATGACACCCTGAATTAAAGCAGCTGTACTCCCATAGCCCAATGGTTCTTAACTTTTTTTGGTGGAATGAGTTTATGGTGTTAACCTCATAACCCATAAAATGCTAAAAATAACGCTTGCGTTGGAAATTTCAAATTAGTAATGCTGATCTCAACATGCCACTCAAAACAGCATGGTGACCCAGTTAAGAACCACTGCTATCGCCTGCTCAAAGACTTTAGGTTTTGCATCATGTAAGGGATAGAACCTTATGATGGGTTGTACAAAATATTATACTTTTAATTAATTGTGATTTATTATGAATAGATTGTGAGCAAAATATCACATGGATACGCTAACCAAAACTTAGTACAGAAACCCAAGGAAAGAAGATCCTGAGTGTTGAGGGTGTAAAAGTTGCGAGTAAATTGCTCAAAAGTTTGACCAAAAGTTCTAACTTGTGAGATAATTTTGCAAAACAGTCAACCAGCTAGTGACAAAAAAAAAACAATGCTCCAGTTTATTAATATCAAGCACAGGAGCTAGTATTATTGTTTAAAATTCACCTATCAGTCATCATGGTGATACACATACTGTAAAAAGCTACAACAGAGGACACTTCTCACACAACCTTTCTCAGAATCAACACAATATTTCAGCTACATTTCACACAGCGTAATTTGGTGACCAAATGTTTGCAAATGGCAACTTTATTTTTAAGTTGGTAGCCATTCTGAAACCAATACATTTGACCTACTTGGCATCCTGATATTCTATCATTTTAACTTTATTCTAATCAAGTTATAGAATATCGAAAGTTTATAGACTTTGAGACTGAGTTTGTGTTTTGGGCAAAAAATGTTTTGAGAATACAGGACCTGGCTCTGTATTCATCAAACTCTTCATCTTCACTGCATATTCAAACTCAAATTTTGGCTATCGGTAGTGGAGAACCAAATTTACATACATGATATCTGAAAGTTATGATTTATTCTAATGGAGAGTAGTTTAACAAGGATGATAAATGCAAAGAATCACAATTTTTGTTTAATAATGCACTCAGTTTGGGATTTTTAGAAATATGAAGAGAGTGGCCTGGTGTCTCAGATCTGGTTATATGATGTTTGCAACCAAGTGAATGTTATTTTTATCTTGGTTTCGTGATTTACAGCATGCATCACAAGAGGGTTAGATTTGAACCTGCACCCTTTTGGTCTCAAGTCCAGCGCATTAACCACTCAGGTACAAATGTCTTGCATCAGCTTGGTTTGGTGTTTATCATGACATAGCAATACAGGTGGGTATCATATGATTTGAACCCACACTCTTTCAGTCACAAGTCCAGCATGCCAAAGTGAACGTTTTACACAAGAAAATACAATCAATTTCAAATAATTTTACCAAGATCTTGAAGCTTTTCCCAGATTTCTTCACACAAGAAACCAAAGGCATACACATCTCTTGCAGATCCATATTCTTCGGATGCCTCAAACTTCCCCTGCTACAAAAAGGAAGAAATGGATGCATTTACTTCTATCAGATGAACTATGTTGTTTATTCAGGGCTTTTACGAATTTAATAAAAGTCAGCTTGCTAAAGGATAAGCTGACTAGCAAATTGTACATGCTTTGGGAGATTTGAGTTTGCCCCACAATATGACAACATAATATCACACCAAAAGAAAAAAAAACAATAAGGTAACATAAAATTTGGGATTGAATAAAGTAAATTGCATTATATTTATTTTACAAATAAAGAACTTTTTGTCTCTAAATGTCTTTGTTTATGTCTTAAATTCACATGCCAATAATTATAGTTATCAATAAAGATGTGTGTAAATAGTACAGGTGATTGAGATATATAAGAAAGAAACAGAAGAGTTAAAATGTAGATATATTCAGAAGACTAAAGACAGGTATATACATGTATGTAGGTAGATAAATGGACTGGTAAACAAGGGTTTTAGAAATAGCTACATTTGAGAAAGAGAGGTTTTTAGACAAAAGACCTTGAACTGAAAAATGAAACAACTAAGAAGAGAACTGTGTTAACAACATATATAATAACTTTCTGTTTATCTACCTGTCCACTGAAAGTTCTCATACAGATATAAGTATCCTTCCAGTAAAATAACATGGAAAAAATATTCCAACATCAACAAATTCACTCTGCTTTTTTCTAGGATGTGTTTTGTCAACTCATCTTAGCTCCCACTGCCAAATGCCACCTTGAAATTGGCAACATGCATCAAAACATCCTTTGACAAGCCAACTTTTGAAAATGATTTGAACTTAAATTTGAATTTATCCATTGAATTATTTGCCAAAGATGAAGATAAGCTTCAACTGTGGCTGATAACTTTTGAATACATCAATTGCACATTCATTAAAATTAACCATTCCGGTGACCTAAGCGGTTAGAGCATCTGCCTTGGATGTGTGAGGCTGTGGGTTTGAACCTTGGCAGAGTCATACCAAAGACTTATAAAAATGGTACTGACATCTGCATCACTTGGCACTCAGCATTAAGAGGTTAGTGTTAGGACTGGTTGGCCTGGTGTCAGGATAATGTGTCTGGGTGGGACATGATGCTACATGCCTGCGGCATGATGCCCCAGTGCTCGACATCATTATAAACTGCCACACTGCACACCTCATAGCGATATGACTAAAAGTTTTAAAGCTATGTTAAAAATCTAAATAAGACACACACAATCAATGAAATCCAGATGGCTAAGCATTAGTGACAAGTGCTTTCACTTCCAAACAAATGTATCAAAGAAATCGCAAGTTATATTATCAACAATTATCACACAGTCATGCATCAAAATGATTTTTGAGGGGGTGGGGGGATTTGCTTGAAATAGTAAATAATCACATTATAATGTCTGTACGAGCAAATGTGAGACTGATCTTAAAACTGATGGCACTGCAAGACTTTGACATTATAAACAATGGAATAAATAATCGATAGAAAAAAGAAACTGCAGGCATCGATGTAACAGAAGAACGCAGTTTACATAAATGCTAAATAAAGGTAAAGACATATACTCTGGTGAGACTGCAAAGTAAAAAGATTGAACATAAAGCATTAAGAACTGATAACAATTCAACCAACCCTGTTTTCACTCAATATTTTTGGACTTGTTGGAAGGCAAGTACCCTGTAAACCTGAGCTTTTCCATACAGAATTTGAGCTTGTCTTGGGCATTGAGCAAGTGGATTTGTAAAGCCCTACTGCTGAACGTTAATGTAAGATAACACCACATAAAATCACAAATGGAGACATGACCCAAGTCCATGCTGGATTCAAATATTAAGACAATGTGACTTATTTCCCCCTTAAACAAAACTGGGCAAAAGTGGAGGGAAAATATTGAGAAGTGAGTGTAATAAGGTAAAAATGTTCTAAACAATTGCCTTGAGCAGTTGTTTTGCTTAACCTCTTAACCAATGGCTTTTCCCAGGGTTTTCCCGGGTTCTTCTTCCACCAGCTATACTGGCTGTCTTGCATAGCCTATCATGCTGAAAAATGGTGTTAAGCCCAAAACAAATGCATTAAATTTTAGCCACTTCTTCAAACTATTAGATATGGATTTTCAGCAAGAACTTTGTATACTGAAACACCATTGCACACGTAATCATAGAAAAGAAAAAAGTTGATCGAAAGTCATGATAATACTATGTTTATAATGTTTTACATAGCTCTTTTTTAAACTGAAAAATACAATACAAAACGGATCATATTGTACACTGAATGCACAAACATTCAAAAGTAAAAGGGGTTAAGACTCAAACTCTACAGAAAGGAAAGTCAACTTCATTTTTCTTGTGGGTGGAATGACAAGCACTGAGGTGACTAAGTCACTTGACTTTTTAAGTAGATAAATGGAAACATTTTATGAGTGAAGTGGAAACATTGTACTGTTCCAAATAGCAAAGCCATGAGTGACACAGAGAATGTTTCCACTTAATAATTTAAACGTAATTCTGTGGCATTGGCGAACATACAGTATAGTTTGGTAACAGATGCTGCACCCAAATTTGTAAAGTCACTAATTTCAGTTTGCAAGTAATGCTAGACCACCACCATGGTGAATGTTTTTGTAATCTTCTTGTTGTATATGTTTCTATGTGTTATCTAATATTGTAAAGTGCTTAGAGCTTCTAAAGATTAGGTGCTGTACTAAGTCCACATTATTATTATTATTATTATTATTATTATTATTATCCATCTGGACAATTGTTTTAAATAAGCTGATACTTGAAACTTATTTGTTTTTGCTTTGAATTTCATTGTAAGAATTTTGTGATGACACCTCATTATATATATAAATGTACAGTCTGACATGTTTTAAAATCTGTTCATCCTGTGGGGGGGGGGGGAAAGAGGGAGGAAAGAAAAAGAGAGAGGAAAAAAAGGTCTAAATATGGAAATATAACATTTACAAGGTCAGTTGTAATATTTTTTGCCCCAAAACAGCTCATCATACTTTTAAAACATTATGCTTGTTATTAGATCCTTCATTCTTTTTTGGCTAAAACAATTCACCAGATGCAGAGGATTTTTCTGGGCCAGGGTGATCTTCCGGCCAACCCATGACTATGTTAAATGCATGACGTTATATTTTATCCCTGAAAAAAAAACTCTTCTCCCATAGGAAATACCTTCTCCTCAGGAGCAATTGCTTTTTCGTATCGCAGGGCTCTCCGTTTCTCCAGAAACTCTACTGTGGCATCTGTAAACTTGACTGCATGTTCAAGACCTCCTAGTCTCCAGCTGCCATCTTTTGTCACCCAGATGGAGTCAACACACACATTGTTATGACACATTTCAGCCTACAAACAAGTAAAACCATTTATTTCAAAAATTGTTTTGCAGCAATAAATTTAGAAACAAAATTCAAATTTGGAGCCATGTGTTCATTTTAAGACAAACAGTTTTGACATGACTGGACCTATTCCATTTTAATCCACATACCTGTCAACTTTTCAAAAGCCAAGTAGGGAGACTGAATTTAAAAAAACAGGGTAGTTGTGACCTAAAATCAGGAGGTTTTTTTGTGGCACTGTTTAAGCCTCATTTTCACTAAATACTGACTGATCTTTTGGGTCCAATATGCATGAAATTCTCAAAGAACTTGCCATTTCTTCCCATAACATGCCTCATTTTCCCCCAGGACATGCCTTCTTCTCATATTCAGGTACCTGTGGCCAAACTACACAATAGCTTAATGTTAGTCTTAACTAAACAAACAAGTAAACCAAAGTGAATAATTAACAGTTAATTCTTATCACTGAAATTGTCTTGTGAAAAGGACTGGTCCTCTGACATACAAAGAAACCATGTTCTACAGTGTGTTAGGTAAGCACCAACAACTGATTGGCAAATAAATGATGCCCTATTTTAATGTAACTAATGGCACCTAAATACACAATCTTAAGCTACCATGCATGTGGCAGTTATTTTCCTCACAATTTATATCCCATCTTATTTCCTTATTGTCAACTTGTAAGGCATTTAACATTGTTTACTAAATAACATATTTATTTTGAATTAGTTTTGTAGAGCACGTATTCTGTGTGGTATTTTTTTATCCCTTCTTTTCATTTAATGATGGTAATTAATGTTGTTTGTACACACAGTACAGTAATGCCAGGTATTTACTCTTGTAACTTTCTCTTGTGGGAATGGAGATGCTACAGCATTCACATCAAAATTTGATCATTCTTGGGAGTGAAACTAACTACTCACAATTTTATTGTTGTGGTCTATTTTTTGTTTTGGTTTATTTTCTGATTTTAGTATTGTTGGTGGGATAAAAAAAAAAATTCCTAAATTTACATGAATAATGTTTAAACTTAGCATTCTATTTATCAAAGAAATAATTTCTTTGCAGTGTGATAATAATCATTTCCTCACAACAATATTCAAAGGTGAAAAAATAGAACATGGCTTCTGTGGATTGCATACAATATATCTATTTATGTAGAATTATTTTTATAAGAAATGAAAATCAACAGACATAATGTAATAATCGGGAGTTCTCTGCAAAAATCAGAGATATAATATAATTGGAAGGTAGGCATAGAAGGACTCCAAACATTGGGACTTTTTTTTCCTCCTGGAATGAGAGTTGACAGGTATGAATCAATGCTGAGCAAATGCATGAACAGCTGAAAAAAAGCTGCCCTGGACAAATTACACACTAGGTATGCAAATGTTTTGCAGACAAAAACAGAAGTACCTGCCCTCATAGTTTGAAATAATTCACAATGGATTCAATATTTTTCAAGGGATACCAATTTTCATAGGATACCAGCTTTCAAGGGGTTCCAATTTTCACCAATTTTGTCAGTTATACACACCATAGTTCATACTATGCAATCAGAATGTTCATTACATACCTTGGCAGCTCGTTCATACTATGCAATCAGATTGTTCATTACATTTACCTTAGCAGCTAGTTCAGACTATGCAATCAGATTCTTCCTTACATTTACCTTGGCAGCAAGTTCAGACTATGCAGTCATATTCTTCCTCACATTTACCTTGGCAGCTGGTTCAGACTGCACAATCAGATTGTTCATTACATTTACCTTGGCAGCTAGTTCATACTATGCAATCAAACTGTTCCTTACATTTACCTTGGCAGCTAGTTCTGACCAGTTGCAACTAGTGTAGTGTACAACACATCCTACATGCAAGATTCTCAAATTTAACACTTTCAGACGCACAAAATTTTCTTCGGATTCAAGACATGTAAACATCAGGGAAGTCACCATATCAAATACCAAACAATTCACATAAAAAGCTCTCAACAAAGTGAACCAACCCTTGGCTAGCCAAGAGACAAAAACAACTGCTCATGAAAATAAATACATTGACTACAGCAACTTAAGTTCCTCCCATGACTTGCCATGACAAATTACCATACTGTTTAGTATACTTTCCACCCCCAACCTCCCCAGCATCACTCTAGAACATGACCCATGGATAGTACCATATATACATGCTTACAAGTCGAGTGCAAATGCAAAAAGTACAGACCAGATGCACCATTATACACTGACAGATTTGGGTCTATGCCATTGTCAAGAATAATCATCTAAACAGACAATATAGACACTTATCTGTCAAAGCATTATGTAATGACAGATCAGGGTCTATGCCATTTGTCAAGAATAATCATCTAAACAGACAATACACTTATCTGCCAAAGCATTATGTAATGACAGATCAGGGTCTATGCCATTTGTCAAGAATAATCATCTAAACAGACAATATAGACACTTATCTGCCAAAGCATTATGTAATGACAAATCAGGGTCTATGCCATTTGTCAAGAATAATCATCTAAACAGACAATATAGACACTTATCTGCCAAAGCATTATGTAATGACAAATCAGGGTCTATGCCATTTGTCAAGAATAATCATCTAAACAGACAATATAGACACTTATCTGCCAAAGCATTATGTAATGACAAATCAGGGTCTATGCCATTTGTCAAGAATAATCATCTAAACAGACAATATAGACACTTATCTGCCAAAGCATTATGTAATGACAGATCAGGGTCTATGCCATTTGTCAAGAATAATCATCTAAACAGACAATATAGACACTTATCTGCCAAAGCATTATGTAATGACAGATCAGGGTCTATGCTGTTTGCAGATGGACATGACTTATACACAAGTATATATGGTAGCCAAACTCCAACAGAGATACTATGTGTCATCCTCCTACAACGCATAATGAAGAGGCACTAAAAAAAAATTTCAGTTTCAATTTTTTGTTTATATCTGACCTTGGACCCTTTTGCAGGGTCCTCAGGGATGGAGCTGAAAATCACACCCCTCTTGCAGATCATCATGGGCAAACTATGTAGCAAGTTCAGTGAATTTCCATCGAACATTTATTTATGTGGTTGTGCACAGATATCTGGATGAATTGATGGACAGATGGAGGATATACAATATCCCCTCCTTAAAGAGTGGAGTGTGAAAAATTACACTACGACATAGTTTTGCAAGCATTGATGCAAATATCAAGTTTCATGACCATGTGTAATGGTGTGTCACATAAACATAATTACAAGGACATAAAGTAACCATTTGAGCAAGTCACAGCGAACTGATTTTAAGAGAAAAGAGGACTGCCAAAGATAAATGCACCCTTTAACTTTCATGACTACAAGCTACAATATCTAGGACACACTAAACTTAATACAATCATCTGAACATGAAAAATATGTCCTTGTGACCTACTTTTCCTTGTGATGTTGAGTGTTTGTAAAACTTAATGCACCAGTATTAGTGTTACAACCAGTATACCAAGGAGAGGGGATACTGTGACCCCCACCATCCAAATCTGGGAGGCATGCAACATTTCAAAGGGTTAAAGTAATGGTATATGATATAATGCACCAACAGTGTTAAAAAAGAGATATTAAAAAAGAGACAACACATATGACCATTAATATGTTAAAAAAGAGATATTCTTTTCTGCTTTTACAGTTCTGCCATGTTCACTTTGTCATCTGCACTGTATTATATTTTCCTTGGACACTTTCATTATCGCAATATAAGTTTTATCATGTGATTAAATAACACATATGACCATTAATATGTTTGAATATCTGGCTAAATAACACATATGACCATTAATATATTTGAGTATCTGGCTAAATAACACATATGACTATTAATATGTTTGAATATCTGGCTAAATAACACATATGACCATTAATATGTTTGAATATCTGGCTCAAATAAAAAGAGCTGCTCCATGGAATTTTAGTCTCATTTAACTTTAGTGTTCACTCATTATCTACCAGCATTCATATTAATAAACTTCCATGTTTTCTTAATTACTTTTCTTTTCAAATGAATAAATCAGTAATTGAATCACAAATTGTGTACTTTCATTAGTCTTTTTGTCATTAATTCAACCTCAAAATAAATTAACTCTTCCTTGCGATAGGTGTGACTTAAACCTCACAAATACTTATACTGGAACTCTGCCTCATCAAAGACTTCAATGGAACTCTGCCAACTACAAACCTTGAACGTTTTCTTTGACAGATACATTGTTCTAAAACAGATATCCACTGCCATCTGACAGATTATATCACCTTTACAATTTGACTATTGCCAGCAACAACAGACAAGTGGATGGATATCCACACAAAAGAAGTTGTAGGTGTTTTATTTGGATTTTTTTTCCTGACAAAAAGCATGCCCTGGATGGTCACAGTGTCAAGATTTGGAGGTCATAGAAATTTTTTTTAACCTGCACTCAAGGTGCAACACTGATTACATTTTTAGGACTGTACATGCAACAGCATCACAGTAACTGTACCTAATACAAAACCTTTATAGTGATACCTGATTTGAAAGAATTGGTGAGACCTTTGAAAAAGTTAGGCTAAGGTTACAAGAACCATACCCATTCTTGGACACCTACCAAGAAAAGACCCCGTACAAGTTTATGATTCAGTTCCAGTTTGAGAAATGTCTTGCAAAAAAAAAGTATGAAACTAGAGCTGAAGATATTAATGGGAAACGATAAAAAAAATTAATGTGTTCACCCCATACCTAGCTTCCCTAATGAGGCCTGCAGGGAAAAAGTTAAACATCTTATAGGAAGCAATCTCTGTACAGATTATTTAAAAACTAGAATCATGTTCATGAGACATGAATATCCCAACCACATAGCTTTAGAAAATGACCAAATGGAAAAATATACTCAGATAGAGGGACAGACAATTGTAAAACTTTATGCAAACTGCATTCAAAATGAGACAAAAATATTCTGAATTTTATTATACAGCAATTCTTATCGGGTTTTATTTTTAGGAATGTGATCTGGGTCCATCAAATTGGGAGACCAAATTTTGGAATAAAATGTTTATACTTACAAGATCATATTACATTAGAAAAACATGTACTACTTTGCAAGTCCATCCCACACAAGTGAGAAACGATATTAGCTAGGTCTTTTGACTTCTTTTAGCAATAAAAGTTACACCAAGTCTGCTTGCTGAGATGAATACAGAAGAGTGTCTCTGCTTGGATAGTGGGATTGGTGCCAAATCCCATTATTCATTAGTTAATACTGTCCAGGGCAGATGTCTACACCCTTCTAGGGATATTCCTACAAAAAAGGCATGGGAGTGATTGCCCATATTATTGAATAAATACATTTCACCCCAATAACTAGATTCTTCTTCAAGTACATTACCAGAAACTTGAACATCAGTATGTAACAGGTGGGTAGAGTTACATCCCCTAACATATACAAAGCAGCTTCAAGTTGAGATATGAGCAAGACTTAGCACAGATCAATAAACGGATGCAGTCTTGAAAGAAAAAAATTATGATGTACTCTGGTCCCACCACGTCAAATTGAACTCTTTAAAATTAAAGGTTTCTCTGATAGAATCTTCATCCAATTGCTTAAATGTTATCAGGGAACAATTTTGTGTCAATGAATGCTGTGCTGTGCTGCTGGCATATGCCCTAGCCTCATCAGCCTATATGCAAAAGAAATTCCTCTGGTTCAGGGTTCATTTTTTGCAGGCTGAATGGATAACCCAACTGATCCAAGATGAAGTAGCCGGAGTTGAAATACTGCCACTTCTTTCTTTAAGTGATGAGAATAAGCAATACCTCATTCTTCCAATTACTTCAATATATTTCAGGTACTATTTCAATGCCCTAACAGGGTCTTAAAGATGTCTTTGAAAAATAGGGTCTAAATAATTCTGGGAAGGAAGCTCCCCCTGTCCTGCCATCACTGCTCTGGGAAAGTGAGCCCTTGCCAAGGAATAAGGAATGAACATGGGTTTCTGACCAGGTGTGCTTCTGAAGGTTCCTTCCTACTTTTTTGTTCCTCTTGGGAAATGAAGACTGGGGTCTAGATTGCTTGATCTGCATGAGACTTATGTCTTTGGCAGCTTGTTTAGTTACCTTTACTATATGTGTGTGGAATAGGAACTGGAATGCATCTCCCTCCATGAGCAGGAGGTTAACAGAAACAGCTATGGAACTGGAAGGTAAGTGTTGAGCTGCCCTGTTATGTACACGAGTTGTGCACAGTTCACGCTGAGTAACCAGCATATCAGTCAGCAGGTATCCCATAAGTGAAATCTAGACTTTGCTCATCTTTGCAAACTACAATCATGGAGACCGCATCAATTATGGAGCTTACAGCTCTTATGTTGCAAACCAGTTGTTAAATTTTGAGGAAAGGTTTCCAGTCCATGTGTGCAGAGGAAGGTATCACCATTCCCAGGTTTGCAATATCCCTGTCAATGACTGGGACTTTGGTATGGAAAACAGGTGTATATGTCTGGAAGAGACTGGATGGAAGTTCAAAAGGAGTCGTGATTTGAGAGGAAGCCTGTTCATGCTTCACAAGCTGCCTTTCAGAGCAGTGCAGATTGTCAATTAATCAACCAGACTGTAGCAATTGCTTGAAAGATGGTTGCTCTTTCTTGGTTAAGATGTTGATGGATGCATGAATTCTATGTGGCCTGAGCAGTACTGAACTCTGGAGGCAAATGCCTGAGTACTTACAGAATTGATGCACAGAAGGCTTTGTCTTCCTTCAACATTGCCAGATCAGGTAGAGAAATGGGACTTGCAAATGTATGTCTTCAAAATCATAAGTAATGGCTGGGGGGGGGGAGACAATACATCTCAATCTATCACTCCAGTGATATTTCATGACAATACATCTCTATCACTCCAGTGATATTTCATGACATCTCAACCTATCACTCCACTATCATGACAATACATCTAAATGAAATCTATCACTCCAGTGATATTTCATGACAATACATCTCAATCTATCACTTTAGTGATAGTTCAAGAAGATACTCTCAAAGCTATATCCCAAAATATGGAATGGTTTGCCTAAGCCTTTTTTGCTCTTTTTCCTCTTTCTTTCCATCTTCTCTTGAAGGATGGCATTTTTATATCATACAACCTACCATAATTTCTTCAAAACATCTTAAATTTCTTTGGAGAAAGATGAGTATAAATTACTGCAAAAGTTTTCCCTGTTCATCAATCCAATTTTTATTAGCTGGTCATAACTATCTAAAAGAAAACACTAATTTCATCAACTTACATACTGTCTACAAAAGCTTTTCACACCTGACAGGGGATCCTTTTTCACTTGGCGCAATTGATATCAACACCATCAGATGGCCTGAAGCCTACATTTCACCTTGAGCAAGAACTAAATACTGAAACTAAGTTGGACAAAGCAAGGGAACATCTCAAAAAGGACAGTCATTCAATGTTCCTCCATAAAATCACTGGGTAAAGTCATTTTCGCTTTCCATATAGAAGCAGGTGAAGTTTAGATTTTTTTTAGGTGACTTAGTCACCCACTTCAACTGATAGCGTGATCCCTGCTTCAGTGGCTATATTTTATCATCAAAGCCCACCATATTTATCAATGTGTCAACTGTACTTCACTGGCAAGGTTTTAACATTAATATCAGCCACTATTAGTGTGTTGCCTGGAGTTCTATGGCCAAACTTAATGCATAAAATCATCAGCTGTATGTTTCTTGAGCACTGTGGAGAAGAATAACCTAACTGTCACACTTCATAATATCTTCATTGTGCCTTGTCAAGGATTTACCTACAGCATGATAGCAGATTGAGACTTTAATTTAATAATTATTAATTAAAACTGTCAGGCATGATTAGCACTGTCTGAGTGAACTTTTGATCCAATTACTGGTTTATTCAAACTGCAAAACAAGCATGTTTCTTCAACTCAATCAGTTTTTGATACAGTCTCGAATACTCTGACCCGAAAGTCAGCAGTACAATGTAAACATCTTCCTGCTAATGAAAAAGAAAGTTCTTCACAAAAAAGCAACTTTTTACCAGGTGACTAGCTAAGACAATATCTGAATAGCAACTTTTACCAGGTCACTAGCTAAGACAGTATCTGAACAGCAACTTTTACCAGGTCACTAGCCAAGACAGTATCTGAACAGCAACTTTTTACCAGGTCACTAGCTAAGACAGTATCTGAACAGCAACTTTTTACCAGGTCACTAGCTAAGACAGTATCTGAACAGCAATTTAAAATGTTTTCAAGACCTGACTTACCCCAGTTTCATTTAAATGTCTCAACTCCATGCCAGTTTAAAATTTTTGAATTTTTCAAATGCAGTGATGATTTTTGGTACTTAGTATTATTAGCATTAGGCCTGGTCAGAGTGGTGTCAGGATGATATAACTTGGTGGGACATTATGCTACATGTCTGTGGCATGATGCACCAGTGGCAGACACCACTATAAACTGGCACACTGCAGACATCGTAGCAATATGACTGAAAAATTGTTAAAGCTAAGTTAAAAATTCAAAACACACACACAAAACATATATAAGTTACAGTTAAAATTCTCAAGAAGATTTTCATTGCTATTTAATATTTTGAAAGTCATTACAAAAACAGCTGGCCACCTACCTTGTCATGAAGAAATGACAGGGCATCCAAGATACTCTGAAGGCCAGCACAAACTTCAAGGGAATTCAGTTCTGCCAGGACGTTCATGAGGGGAAAAACCTGCTCCGTCACAAGCTGTGGACCCTCAAAATTTTCCTGTGATGCTACATACTGTAGGATGAAGGGATGACGCATCAATTTTAAATTCTGCAACATAAACAGGAGTCATCAGAATATGAACTTTGTTTTGCCAAGACAAATACAATAACTTGAAAGATGACTTTTTGAAATAATAAATTAATTTTGTTTCAAAATAAGGTATTGTGATTATAAGTCAAAGCATTCAGAATAATGATGGCTTGTAAAGTTAAAGTAATAATGATCTACATAAAAGCAAATGGAAGACCATAATTCTGAAGATATTCCTATTCACCGTCTTCATTATTAAGGTAAATATACTCCTCCAAGTTATATGATATCCAAATTTTTTGTCTGTATCTGTCACAACAGAATCAATATTAACATCTGAAATATTATTTGTGAAATTACTGAGTGATTTCCTTTGAGAAGCATTTTCAACTAATGTTTTCAGTATAAAAATCAGTGAAACCTATACAAAGGTGAGTACTATCAGGTCTAATCATAAACTCAAATATTACTTGCCTCCCTTGACATACAACTGGCTACAAAGGCCAGTAAATCTGTACTTTGTAGATGGGCCACGGTAAGCAAAGAACATTTTAACAGTAGCAACAATGAGAATGCTAATGTCGGAAGAGAAGCGTTAAGTTTCTAGATGGAACATACACATCGGGTAACCAGATGATCAATGAAAATTTATCATTATTCAATAAAAAAATCACTTGGTAAGACCTGGTTATGGTGGTTGATCTCAAAGTCAAGCACAAACAGGATAAGATTGAGTGTTCTTAACAGTTTTTTAATGATAATGATGTTTCATTATGCTCACAGCAATAAGAAAGTGCACAATTCAATCGTGCATAGCATTCATTAAATTTTGGGGCATTCCTGGCAACACTAAAAGGGCATTCTCAGTAAGGCAGTCAATATGATTTTTGTTAACTCAGACCAGTTTTCAGTAAGGTGTATCAAAATATCATGTGCAGCTGCTGTTGTCGACTTGGAAAACATGTATTTGTAACGTTTTAGTAGTGAGGTCTGATACAGTGAAGGAAACATTATGTAAGACCAAAACTTCAGCCATACTGAGATCCATTTCAAATTCCTAAACTGGTGGTCAATGTAACCTTTATCTCTTTTTTTAATTCATGCAGTGGTGGCAATCATATCTCTCACCAAAAGCAAAACACAAACTAACCTGACATGATGTCAAATAAATGCAAGTGTCAACTTCCAGACCTTTTTTAATTAAAATTTTCCTTCTTATTTTAAATTAAGTTTTGCGCAAGTGACAGAAAATTTTACTAAGACAACAAAATGTTTAACTCATCTTTGGCAAACAGATGATGGAATTTTTAAAGCCCGACTAAGGGACCTAGTTGTGCTACTGAACAATCAAGAATAAGAAAGGTTTTACCCAGTCCCTGGAGTGTGCTTTGGTACTAGATGGATGGATAGGTAGGTAGAAAGATAAATGGACACACACACACAGAGTCTTTTGTATCCTTTTCATTCCAACTAAAATACGTCAATCTATTAATCTTTCCAAAACTGACAAAAATATCCTGTTTTGCATGAGTAATTCCCAAAAATTTACATTTTCTGTCTTTGTACATGCAAAATCAATGCACTAACAGCCTCATTTTGTCATTTATCTATTACTGATGTGGCTTCTGATTCCCATTAAAATATGCTATCGAAACGAATAACTTCTCAACAAGCTGTCTTAAATGGGGCATTTTCTTCAATTTAGTTGTCAGCATCTGTGTCTTTGAAAGGTGCCACACTGAGCGTTCAAGAGTGTTTCATCTTTAAGCTTGTAGTTGGACTGCTGGCACAGGGATCTTGTTGGACTGCTGGCACAGGGATCTTGTTGGACTGCTAGCACAGGGATCTTGTTTATTAAAGGTGTACTGAGGCTCATTTCTAAAAAAAGCCTAATGGAAGGGTAAAGAAAAATATTAAATGTTTCTAGATAATCTTATGTTATTTTGTCATGCTTGTCTAAACTGGAGGTAATAAATTCGAGGCAATCAAAGCAGGACTTTTCAGCAAGAAGGTTGCTGAATAAGCTGATAAAGTAGCAGGGGAAGGGGCTTCCACGGGCAATGCCCTTGGTAGGGGATACAGGGGCAGGATCTATTCTAGGATTGCTGGATTATATTACATTCAGTATGCATATCTAATACTCTCATAGACAACAATGTTGGATTGTCAATCTGATATGGGCTCACTTGTCCTTTATGAATAAGAATGAACAGTGCCTTGCTCACACTAACTAGGTAATGTATCACTGGTTAAATATATAGAGGACCACATATTCAACTGTTTGACATTTAAGCAAAGCCAGGGGATTACCAACATTTTTTCACTTGAAAATATTTTAGTCCATTAAATTCAAAGGGTTGGTATACTGAGTACACTTGAAACCTCTCATATATTGCACACTAATTTTCTTGTACAATCAACATATTCAGCCATATAACTCATATCAACATAAAAGAGTCTGACATTCCAAACCTTTTACTCATGTAAAATCAATGTTATTTATTAATCATTTAATTTTTCTCCATTGTTTTGTATCTTATGTACATGGATTCATTGAAGGATGTACATTAAAAGTATGTCACACAGTGAATACACAATTCTGACTGCAATGTAAGGGTTTGATACAGATCTATTCCAGACTAGGGTAAGCAATAACCACCAAACAAAATTAAATGAACCAATTTACTGCTTTACATACTGAAAGTATATATCATCCAAACTGGGTCCAAGATACAAAGCAACCGAGAATCTTCAAGTAAATATGGCTATTAAATAAACAGTAAGGTACTTAAATCAAACGTGGGGAAATAGTCTGGAATGTTTATCTTTTTTCTTCACTCAGTGCCTCACTCATAAATGAGTATGATCATTTACAGTGACAAAAAGTATGAATGCACAAACAGGACAGAAAAATTGTGAATCCACAAACATTACACAAAAATTACAAATGCACAAACAGGACAGAAAAATTTGAATGCACAAACAGGATAGAACAATTAACTATGACTCAACAAAAGGTCCGATTTCAAACTGCACAAATTAGTCTCCTTGTGTTGTTTGGGAAAAAGGAAGTGGGTGTCAGGTCCCAACATTTACCAACATACTTAAACATATATGTAGCTTACAATAACTGAAATGATTACAATTAAAACTCAACCTTTCTATGTATCTACCCATTAGTCTTACTCAACTGCTGTCTGCTGTTATTATGAGTATGCTGCACCTTGCTCAACTTGTATTGTTTCATTTGCTCTATGTTTTTACCACTTAATATGACAGGATTAAGGGTGTAAGATATGATGCTGTTTGAATATATCTAACAATTTCTGTAAAACATTCCTAGCATCATGGTGTTATCAATTCCTACTGCCACACACGTTAATGATGACCAAAATCAATAATGCAACCAAATATATTGTGTGAACATGTGCATGGGATGCTTTTGTACAATGACTAAGACACTGCACAGTGGTAAAAAGCTTGAAGAATAACCAATCAAAGGTTTTGTTAACAAATATGTCTTTCAAAAGAAAATAATGTATCCGCTTTATCAGTACATCAACCTGATGTGCAATGTTGTGTAATTACCAGTATACCAATATACCAGTATATCAACCTGATGTGTAATGTTGTGTAATTATCAGCATATAAGTGCAACCTGATGTGAAATGTTGTGTAATTATCAGCATATAAGTGTATCAACCTGATGCATAATGTTGTGTAATTATCAGCATACAGCAGAACTTCGATTATCTGTCAGGGTGCGGGACTGAGACCATGACAGTTATGAGAACAGATGGATAATAGAATATGTACATTAAAAGTATTATACAATAGACTGGGTCATCAAAAAAATCATAATATCTACATATATACATGTACCTGATTTTAATATTTAACAGAGACTGACGGTTAATCGGGTGCCGGATAATCAAAGTTCTAGTGTATCAGTATATCAACCTGATGTGTAATGTGTAATTATCAGTATATCAACCTGATGTTAAATGTTGTGTAATTATCAGTATATAAGTGTATCAACCTGATGTGTAATGTTGTGTAATTATCAGTATATCAACCTGATGTGTAATGTGTAATTATCAGTATATCAACCTGATGTGTAATGTTGTGTAACATTGTGTAATTATCAGTGTATAAGTGTACCAACCTGATGTGTAATGTTGTGTAATTATCAGTATATGAATATATAAACCTGATGTGTAACATTCTGTAATTATCAGTGTATAAATGTACCAACCTGATGTGTAATATCAGTATATAAACCTGATGTGTAACTCTGTGTAATGTGCTCTACAACCAATTCTGGTAAACACTGTCGCTCTGTCTTTGAGATGACACATTCAATGTCAAACTCATACATACTTTTATAATAATGTTATAGAAATAACCTACTCAACAGTCCCCTTAGGCAGAGATGTAGAAATACATTTAGGTATAATGGGTAGTTCCGGAGTCACTGAAAGTCATATATGTTCATTTACCAATATTGTCAATGTTTGCAGGCAGTGAACTACAGTCTACACATCACGGATTACAGATAGCCCACTCTGTACAGTGGATGTGGACAAGAGATTAAACATCCACTACGAAGAGTGGATGCACACTCTAGTAGAAGTCCACTTAGCCACGTGAATATTCACTCAATCTAGTGGAACTTCTTTATGGATTTTATTATAGCTCTTGTGGGTTTAATGGCACCCTTGCTGACTTCACTGCATTTCCCCCACAAATCGATAAACTAAACACAGACTGAAGAAAACTTGATGCTGAAAACCTGACCATGGTGGGTGTCAGTTTCATACCTTTACCTGTACAAACTTTAAATTAGTACCACTGTATTTGGTATTTATCAGTGGCCTTGCCTCAGATACATACCGACAAATATGCATAACCGAGAGCAGATATGAAATTTAAATTTTTGGTGGATCTCCACCCATCACTCTCCCTAACACTGCATACATCAGAAAAATTGCCATGCTATACAGTACATCCCTGTTCATCAACTACATGTACATGTACCTATTTGCATGTACAAATGTGGAAAATTACATGCTGTTATGCATGAAGTGGTGATTTTCCTTCTCAATAAATGCATATATGTGATTCTACCAGTGGTAGGCCAAAAATACCATTTTAAAGGCTGTCTACCACAAATTAATTTTTACAACTGAAATCTACTGCTTCTGAAAATTAAAAAGAAACACCCCCCACCCCCAACAATGAATTTTGATGAGTTCTATAAACCCATTAGAGAAACCATCCAGAACCAGTCTCCTAAGGACCAGAAAAGTTACACCAGTACATCGACCATTATGATAATGCATGTTAAAGAACTAGAATTGTTAAATAACAGTTGACATGTGTACATAGCAAGCTGTTCATTGATTACCTTATTGTTGGAATTCAAGGAGTTGGAGGCCAAATGTGGGATGTTGTTTTCAAGTAATAATTAATAATAAAAGCAATAAAGGAGTTACAACTAATAAAGGAATAAAAGGTGGTCATGATGTCTTCTGATCCTCTGATGAAAATCGGCAGATCTTTGGTGGAGGGGAGAAAAGATGGAGACAGACAATTATAATCGAGTAAGTATTTTGACTTTTGGTTTGTTTAATTGTTATTTGACTGTTCAAGATGTTTTTAAGAGGAATATTTAAGGAAAGCTCTTAAATATTTTGTTCAATTCATAGCAAAATGCCAAAATGTTTCCTTTCTCCCACTGCAAAGAAACCTCCAACTAAGAAATATTACTTGTTTAACAATGCGAGAATATCGGAATTTAAGCTTGTGCAGACGAGTAGTAAGGTCCAGAGTCTGCACTGTGTATTTCAAAGGTATACATATTTTGTATTTCATGAACTTTTTGAAGTTTTCATGCACATAAATTGAGTTCAATCCCTAGATAAAAGATATCAGTTAACAATATATTACAAGATAATTAATTATGGTAAAACTGTTCATAAAAGCGTAAGTATGCAATGTATTTTTTAACAATTTATTTTAAGTCTAAATCAATCTTCATTTATTTTTATTTACAGTGGTGAAATTTGCCATGAGAATATTGGATCATAGCCATGAAGAGAAAGAAGCCTCAAGGAGAAGACTTTGGAAAACATCTTAAGTCTAAGACAGGAACTTCCTCCTTGGGGTGAACATAATGTGGAGGACTATTGGAGAGCAGGCAGCAAATTTGCAAACCCAGCAACAGGAAAACTGAAGTTAAAACTTCTTTGCAGTCTGTGCATAGTTGTCTTTGCAAGATTCTAATGCAGGTACAGAGGACATTATCCATTCTTTGCAAAATACAAATTGATTCAGTGGGAAATCTGGACCAGAAAACTATTGAGAGCCTGTTAAGTCTGAAGTTTAATAATCACAGTGGCTGCCATCAGCGGTCACCAGTGATCTTGTGAAGGGAACTAACAATGCTATTGGATGTTATTTAAAATATGTTTCAAGTGAACTGTAAGATAAACAACTCTTCCTTTTTCATTAACTGACAATATACTGACTCATATTGATTAATTATGATTGTAACATTGCCATCAGAATCTAGATCGGATTTATGTTCAAAACTTGCTGTTTTATTATACTATGAAGAGAATACATATTATAGCATCAACCAATGTGGGTATGTGAGAAAGCTTGATAGTGGGTCAGTGATTCTTGCTGGGGTTTTCCTCAGTTCTTCCTCTACAGTTAAATTGGCCACCATGTATCATGTGCTAAAAAATGGCGTTAAACCCAAACAACAACATATTATGGTAAAAAAATGCAATTGTTTTATTCTCAGTCCCCTGAAGAGCATAAAATGTATGCCAATAAAAAATATATTGGTTCAAAAGTCAATCTATGGATCAAAATTTGAAAATCTACTGGTTTGAAATCCTGGTTCAGTCACATGTAAGTGGTATTTTGTGAAAGTGTATGTTGTACTGGTTGTTACTTGTCAGTTTCCCTTTAAATTCCATACTACCAGTATTGCCAAGAACCTCACTGAAATTATTATTGAAAGCAGCATGCAAAACAAAATGGCAAGCCCATCTTATCGTAAATGCATATGACATTCATGTAGGACAGTCATCATTTATTGTTCTTTAGATAAGATCTAAATGAAGTTTACATCAAGTAAATATGTGCAGCTTCATTGTGACATCACAGAAGTGATATTCAATCTGGTTTCTACTGAATCACACATTTACACTGACCTCATCCAAAAATGTCAAACATACTTCCATACTTTAACACTGATTTTGCCATACGTGTGCACTATGACCTTCCAAGGAATATCGATGAAGATGACTGAAATAAAGTGAATTGCAAGTTAAAGGTATGTGCAACAAAATTCTAAAAAACTACACCCATTGCTGAAACAGTACTAAATGCCTACATGACCTGTGTACATTGACTTGTATATACTTAACATCTGGCCCCATTTGTTTCATTAAAACAAATTAACCGTTAGTTCAACTGTATTCGACATTCCTCAGCTTCCAATTTTCCTCAAGCAACTGAAAATTGCAGTCAACAGAATTTGAAAAACTACACACTTGATTATGTCTGGATAACTCTGTAATGAGAAAGGAATTAATATAAGTATAGTACGACCATGACAATTTGACACAATCTGTGCTAGTCCTACAACGTAAGACATATCACATGATATTTTTGTTTGGTACTACGTCTTACTGCCTAAATAATAGCCTTGTGTAGCGTGTTTCCGGCATCCATCAATAAGGTTGCGCACAAAAGATCGCGCTTCATAAGGTCGCCAAACAAAAGATCGACAGGCTAAGATCGTTGCATATAAGATTGAAATAACAGGTAATTTAAATAGTTTCTTAATATACCCACTCTGTGTTTTGTAATTGGCTTCACATGTCTCACTTAAATGCATCCATGCATATAATCTTCTCTCGTCTGAGTAAAGATTAAACAAATAAGTGAAGCACTTAACTTTTACAAAGAAAACATTAATTTATATGTGTAATTTAGTGAACAGTGAGTACAGAAGAAAGAAATAAAATAAGCTTTTCTGTGTATAGTAATTGGCTTCACATCTCTCACTAGAATGCATCCATGCTGACTATGGGCTTCGACCAATTACCAATTATCTCCGGGGTATTACTTACAAATGGAGTTAGCAAAATTAACTACAAACATAATTGTGTCTATTATGTCTACAAATTAGCTATTGTTCTATTTCTCTTCTGACATTACCAAGATTAATTAAAACAATTTTTTAGTAATTACAGTAATATTATTTTAAATATTTGATACAATATATAAGAGTTCGATATATATATATATATATATATATACAAATATATGTAGATATAGATATTATCAGTATTCATATAATTATTAAATTGTGTTGGGCGATCATATATGCGGCGATCTTATTAGCATGTCGGTCTTTTGTTTGGCGACATTTTGTGCGCGACCTTTTGAAGTGCGATCTTTTGTGTGCGACCTTATTGACCTAAACATGTGTTTCCAATGCAACTGACATGAGAATGAGAGGTAACATGTTCAGGAATATCTCACACCCTTGGCAGCCCATATCGATACTCTTCCACAAAATAAATCTAATTGATTACACTCATTTTGCTGTCTTTATTTTCATGGAATCAAAATCACTCCTTAGCAAATGGATGCATTTATATGTTCCATTCAGCTGGATGGATTGTGATGGAAGCCAGGAATGCCAAAATTGGAATAGGCTGAAGAATGTTTCTTTAATAAAATGAATAAGAATAGACCAGCACTGAAAGAGGTGTTTAGTAAGCTTAGTTTTATCATCCTTCTAACCAATTTTGGCATTCCCAGCTTCCATCACATTCCAATGGAACCTGAAAACACGTCCATTTGCTTGTGTAAGAATTTGAATTTATTACTAACAATACATCAGAGTATGTAAAGTCCACCTAAATCAACCTGTTTTCAAGTTCGTAGGCCTACATGTCAGTTGGCTGGGAAGCGATGGAAGTTAGAAATGCTGAAATCAGGTTAAGATGAAGTGAACTTTTTTAATGAAACGATTAAAAATATATTAATATTAAAGCAAGTGTTCAGATAGCTTCGTTTCGTTCAAGATATTTAACCTCCTTTTAACTGATTTCGGCTTCCATCCCATTCCAGCCAAATGAAATGTATGCAAACAGAACTTGAAAGCATGTCCATTTGCTTGCGTGGAAATTTGAATTTATTAGAAAAAGACATCAGAGTAAGTTAAGTCTAACTAAAACCTTATAACTTTAATTTGTAGAAAACATTCCTGAAAATCTGGCTTATCTTTCCGATGTTAATCAACATTGGAACATGCTACACAGCACCGTTATTTGGGCAGTAAGACCTCAATGCCCAAAACATAAATATCAGTGTTGAGGTCTTATATCATAGAACTGAAATAACATGTGATCCGTCTTTGTATGACTACAATGTCTATAAGTGCTGCCAATAAGCGAGATATTCTTTAAAGTCTGGCCTCCAGTTCTGTTGTCAATGGCCAACAGAACATGATATACAACACCGAATGTTCTGGCAGTATAATATTGACCACTCCCCCAAACATATACACCAGGGTCAACATCTTACACTGTCGGACTACTGGTCACCCACACCCATCGCCCTTTCTGTATCACAGGAGTCTGATGTTTTATCAATAAAGTATGATGAAATCTCTGACAGCACTAAATCACCTTATCGGTACTATAAATAAACACAAGGAATGCAAGCGTGACCCCAGCCTCCACTCAATTCGACTTTGTCACGCGTCTTTTATCGCTTTAGAATCACCAAAAGACGGAAACGCTACACATATCCGTTCAAAATATAGTAACGTACCAACGCATAAATCTCGGATGACAATCGCATGAATATAATCTGGCGAATTAACCTTTATTTTCACCATTATGGTCACAAAGTCTTTCTACAGGACACCATCAGGCAGAAGTAGCCCATTTCACCAGATTCTACCCTGCAGTAAATAAGCGAAAGGGTCTAATACTTGTACTGATCATGGAGCAGAGTCTGTGTTATCTTTTAATACTACCCAATCCAGCATCTGTCTCGGCTTTAATACTGGAAGTGTTATGATGTCATCGACCGTGATTTCTACTATCCTAACTTTATATTTCTGTTAAGGAAGTTTATATAAAGTATCATATGATACAATCTGAAATAAAAGGCAAGTTAAACATTTTATTTTGTGAAATTACTTTCAAAGTGTTATTCATCCCGTGGCAGAATCGGCTACTTCCCTTGATGGAGTCCGGTAGAAAAACTCTCTGACCGTTATGATAAAAATAAAGGTTAATTCATCGGATTAGATTCATGCGATGGCCGTCTGAGAGTTATGGTACATTACTGTATTTTGAATGGATATGTGTAGCTTTTCAGTCTTTTGGCGATTCTGAAGCGATAAAAGACGCCTGACAAAAGTCGAATCGAGCGGAGGCTGGGGTCACGCTTCTACTCCTCGAGATTTCATCGTACTTTATTGATAAAACGTCCGACTCCTGTGTCTGTATGCACTCTGATAATAAATGACGGATATCGTGGAGAAGTAAGACAAACCTTGATTAGATGTCGCAACATATCTGACTCGGTTTTGTCATTTTTCTTGGTCGTAAACAAGCTGACATGCTTTTCATTCTCGTCCTGATAGAAGATTCCGGATCTAACGCCCCAGTTAAGATCACCCTCGATGGGCTCTGCCCATTCTACATTCTCTAACACGCTGCTTTCTGCACCCATTTGAGATTCAGAATATAAGTATGTGTATAAAACTATTTAATAATTCCGTTCCGGCTGACAGACATCGCTTACTTCAACTTAAATCATGCACAAATCAGTATGTGCGCTTGTTACTTCTGCTAACAGAACTCGGAAGTTATGTTGTGCTCCAATAGGGGTCAAACAAGATACAAGATGTGGTATACTGTTTGCACGAATACCGAAAACAATCGAAAATTTCTTTCAGACGTGAAAATTTTAAATCACTGCTTCTCCATGTCACCTCATTATAAAGTATAAGCATCAGAGGGACACGGTATTTATCTGAGACAGCTCTCACTTTTCTTTCGTACAAAATCAGGTTGAAAACAGGAAAAACATCATTTTTGAGGGGAGGGGATAGAATGTAATATATTATTTTTGGGCACGGGTTTTCCGCAGTTTTTGCAACCCATTAACATACTGCTGTTTACGAGTGTATTTGGACTTTTCAGATTTTTAAAATTTTTATTTAATGATTTAGTAGCTAGATGTTGCGTTCAATAAAGACTGTAATTCGTTATTAGATATAATTACTATCCATTATGATAATTTCATAATGCTAGGAGACCTAAATGAATAAAATAATAATCTTTCAGGTCATAACAAATGTCAGCCGCTACTCTCTCTCTCTCTCTCTCTCTCTCTCTCTCTCTCTCTCTATATATATATATATATATATATATATATATATATATATATATATCAGTTATCATAGTTTCTGGACCAAACTGTACTGCATATCTATGGTCATTAATTAAGTAACAGAAAAGAGCAAAATCCCCAAAATTTAGCAAACTTAACAAATAATTTATTTCCCTAGAATACAAAGAAAAATTTTAAAAGTATTTACAGTATCATTACCATCTGATGTGATATTAATATACTATAACTCTTTGAATTAACCGTTTGTTTTTATATTGAACCTCTGTTAATTCCATATTATGTCAGTACAATATATCTTCCATATGTAGTCATATCAAAGCAGGATATTCTGACATCAAAATATAACTCGGTATGTACACAATAGAATATTTTTTTTAAGCCCAGAACTGTATAAACTGATTCTAAGCAAAAATAATGGTTAATGTATTGTGTTTATAATGGACGTAATTTTAATTTTTAGGAATTATACAACAGTGGTGTGGAAAGTGCTATCTGAATCATCATTATTAAATAAACATATGGACTAGTTCTTTTGATGAAACAACGATAACTAAAACTGCGTATAACGGTGAATTTGAGATTTCTGCCCCATTATCTATATTTAGCTTTACAAATTAACGTAACATACTATTTTCAATGTTAATTAAAACAACTTGTAACAATACAGAACGACATGATTATTTAACGCCGCTGTGTTCTGTATATAAAACGAGTTATAAATTGTACGGAAATATATACAAATCATCTATGCTGGTAACAACATTGCTTTAAGGGCACAGCATCTATGATAGTAGTATATGGGGATGCTATAACCCCACGTAGACCTATATGTTAAATTTAGGGAGTTGTACCCTAGCCCCAAAATTTATAGCCCCACGTAGACCTCTATGTTAAATTTAGGGGGTTGTACCGTAGCCACAAAATTTATAGCCTCACGTAGACTTCTATGTTAAATTTAGGGGTTGTACCGTAGCCCCAAAATTTATAGCCCCACGTAGACTTCTATGTTAAATTTAGGGGTTGTACCGTAGCCCCAAAATTTATAGCCTCACGTAGACTTCTATGTTAAATTTAGGGGTTGTACCGTAGCCCCAAAATTTATAGCCTCACGTAGACTTCTATGTTAAATTTTAGCCTATTTTTCTCAAAATACATTTTAATATACTTTAGCAAGTTCATTATAATCAGCGTGTAAATACCTGACGGTAAGTATCCAACATTAATATCGGAAGCAATGGGAATTGTAGTATTGTCAAATACTTTGTTATATTGGAGCTTCCGATTTGAGTTTCTTGCTGAAAATGTTTGTCGAACAAAGGGCCAGGCTTGAATCCACGTTTTGCTCATGAATAATATTGCCAAACAATACCAGCTCCCCCACATCGACACACATTTTTTTTTAGATAATGTTAAGGTACACAAGATTAAATTCTATAAATTATTCGATGATAGTGCCTAGGTATAGTAACTAGATAATTGTTAGTATGGTGTGAGTTAATATTGCAGGTGACCTCACAGGTAAGGCTGTACAAGCTTAACTTTCACACTTGTTGAGTTGCCCTTAAGATGTTACAAAACATTATGTCATTGGCAAAAATTGACCTTGGTTTCCTTTTATGGGATGTATAGTTTTACTTGTATAATACATTAGTTTCTGATCCATTTTATAAATGTAATACGGGTTAGGACTGTTTTTCTATGGAATTACCTTGAGACAACTTTATCCTTCTCTCAATTTGACAAGGTTTCCTTGATAAAATTGTAAAGCAAAACGTGCAAGAAAATTTGTTTAGTCCAATATTTTATATGATAGTACCAGACTGCTTCGCTTGAATAACAAAAATAATTAATATCTCCGCGAGCTACTAATTATAGTTTTCATACCTGAGTGTTGTTGTTGTTGTAGGGTTTAACGCCATTTTCAGCGCAAGATAGGCTATACATGGCGGACAGTATAAATGGTGGAGGAAGAACCCGTGAAAACCCCGGAAAGAACCATCGACCCACGAGAAGCTACTGGCAAGCTTTCTCACATAACAACATGAGCCGAATCCGAGATTCGAACCCACGCAGACAGAGGTGACATGGCAGTGATCCGTAACGGTGAGCGTTTTAGACCACTCGGACACCTGATTGACGTGCGACCATCACTTTATGAGTCATTTGTTATTTAGATCTTTTGGCAAAAGGCCATCTGCTTCAATTTATTTGTCAGCGTTCGATGACAACCACATTAATAATTACAGTGCACTCGTCTGTCTTCAGGGACAGGATCCGCTCTTCGTTTTGGTCAAACCATTCGGAATGTCTCATGGAATGGTTCAAACTTAAAGTAAGTTACTATTCTCATTGGAAAATCAAATTTTAAGGTTAGAAACCCCGGAGGTTGTTCGATCTGCAGTGATTTTCAAACTATACGTAAGTTCGCATCACTTGTAAGGAACTTATTCTTACACCAATTTGGTCTGATGCTTGCATCACGTGTCAGCGAGAGTAAATACCTTCGCCTATTTAATATAAAAAGTAATCCATAAAGGAGACTCGAACACTGGCTGATATCGAATGTGTGCTCGGAATCCGTCAGCTCAACTCTGTACCGTAAGGATAACTTTAAAAAGAAAAAACAAAACAACAACTCCCTAATAACAACTATATCAAAAATGGAGCCTGATTAAAACATAGCGTCCCACCTTATTCAACCTTGATCATTCGATATTTTGTAGTATCTAAAATATCCATTCTGGAGAAGTTGATCGAACCAAATTTGGTTTTTATTTTAATTTTTTCTTAAAATTAATCGCTTCAAAAATTGCAACAAATGTGGGGGGGGGGGGGCATTTTACTTTAAATCCGACTTTCGCAAGTCCACAAAAATTGGCTTATAAGTTTGATTGATCAAAGAAAAAAATAATTGGGTTTTGGTTTTCGGGGTATTGGTAATACTGCAAGTTATTGTAAACATGTATATAAGGATGGAATCGACTCCATTTCTATATCGCTCTTGTGTATTTAAAATTGATTTATCAAAGACCATACAATAAGATGGTTCAGTAGTACATTTAATACAGAGATCTGCAAAGCGTTGTTTTCTATATCTCCAATACAATGATTTTCAGACATTTGACCTATATCTTTTGCTATCTAAACCACCGAACAAGACAAAATATATATAGTCTGATTCAATCTGGTACATCATTCTTTGACATATATGCAATTTGTGTTTTTATTCTGCGTAATTGAAAACTATCCTTTTATATTGTTCATATTACTCTGGTTCATTGGAATATCATAGTGCACGATCTTTTTTTTGTGTACCTTTATTTAAATATTCTACTGGAATAAAATTTTGTGTACCATTGTCAAAATATTCGACTGGAATAAGTTTTATGTACCATTATCTAAATATTCTTCTGGAATAAGTTTTGTTTACCATTATCAAAATATTCTACTGGAATAAGTTTTGTGTACCATTTATCTAAATATTCTTCTGGAATAAGTTTTGTGTACCATTATCTTTATATTCTACTGGAATAACTTATTGCGTACCATTATCTCAATAAACTACTGGAATAACTTATTGCGTACCATTATCTCAATAAACTACTGGAATAACTTATTGCGTACCATTATCTTAATATTCTACTGGAATCACACTTTTTGAGTACATTATCTAAATATTCTACTGGAATAACTTGTTGTGTACCATTATGTAAATATTCTATTGGAATACTTCGTTGTGCACCATTATCTAAATATTATACTGGAATACCTCTTTCTGTACCGTTATCTAAATATTCTACTGGAATAACTTATTGCGTACCATTATCTAAATATTATACTGGAATACCTCTTTCTGTACCGTTATCTAATATTCTACTGGAATAACTTATTGCGTACCATTATCTAAATATTCTACTGGAATACCTCTTTCTGTACCGTTATCTAATATTCTACTGGAATACCTCTTTCTGTACCGTTATCTAATATTCTACTGGAATACCTCTTTCTGTACCGTTATCTAATATTCTACTGGAATACCTCTTTCTGTACCGTTATCTAATATTCTACTGGAATAACTTCTTCGGTGTTAAGATATCTAATATCTTTAAAAATAGATATACAATTTATTGCGTTGAATAAATCTATTAATAATGTGTGTTTCGTTTGGTCATCATTGAAAGTATATATGATAAGTTCATGATAATTGCAGTAACAAATTTAGAAGAAGGTTGGTCTTTCCGTGCAATGTGCTTCCAAATGCCAAACAGATAACAATAAAGTGATGTTTGTTATTTGTTCATGTTTTTTTAAATCAACAACAAAATCGATTATTATTATTTCCATTATAATATTTATCAATATAAACTCAGTTCCATTTACTCATATTCATTGGGCTTGTAAATTTTGTTGTCTTTTATATGTGATCGGCATATTTCTAAATTATTTTGATTTTTCTACGAAGCTTTTGGTTCGGCTATTCCCAACATCGAAATCAATTTCACATGCATAAATAATGCCTAAAACATCTGGCTGATCTTGTATTGTCTATTTTCAAAGCACTATTAATGTTTCTATTACAGGAATAACACTCAATATTGCCCAAAAATTGGAATTGCTGGTATTGCCGCCAAAGATCATCAGTAGTATATGGGGATACTATAGCCCCAGGTAGATCTCTATGTTAATTTAGGGGGTTGTACCGTAGCCCCAAAATTTATAGCCTCACGTAGAATTCTATGTTAAATTTAGGGGTTGTACCGTAGCCCCAAAATTTATAGCCTCACGTAGACTCCTGTGTTAAATTTGGTCGTTTGTACCGTAGCCTCAAGATTTATAGCCTCACTTAGGCTTCTGTGATAAAGGAGGTGGTTTGTACTTTGGGAACAATGGGAATTTAACGTGGGAATGGCACCTGTGGGTCAATGGAAAATAAACATGGGCGACGTCATGGGTTTTATAGGGTCAAAACTATTTATAGGGTGAAATGTATTTATAGGACAAAGGGTTGATAGGAACAAACATAGACATATAGAAACAAAAAATACACATCTAAACAAAGAAGATGGAAACACACAGAAAAGAAGACAGAGATGTTCCAAAGAAAGACTCACAGACAGAATAGAGACTCCAATAAGAAAAGTCTATTGTATGGGTACACAACATTTATTCAAATATATACATGGGCTCTCTGGCCTGTGTTTTGGTCTAAGCACTATCCATTTAATACATAAACATTTGGACATTAAACAAACATATTTACAAGTTTTTTAGTTCTTAGTTCTATTAAACTACTTTTTAAAATTAACGTTCATGCCTTCAAAAAAAAAAAAAACACTTCATATACAACGTATATGCATTTCATAAAAGAATGCCATTTTCTTTCACTCTACATTAAATGTTCATTTTTGACAAAAAGCTAAAACAAATAAAGTAACAAACAATCAAACAGGACAAAGTTCGTGCTTTTCTCTATATCCGTCATACACGTTGTTTTTAAATCTGGTCAGCTACCACTTGTGTCCCAGCGTAGATGTTTCCATCACGTACTTCCTTTCATCTGTAGATCTGTTGGTATATCCATCGTGCTAGGTACACTTTTCGACAAGCAGATCAATGGTGGTTACTGTCTTCTTCCCATGGAGGTACAACGTATGCCATATGAATGGTCACTTTTCCATTGGTAATGTCAAATTCTTCTCTCATCGTCTGCACGTCTTCAATAGCCCTCAATAGTTTGGAAGAAGTTAATTCTGCAGATGTACTAAACCCGAGACATAGAGGAGAGTTCAAACTGTCGTGATACATAGATAGGCTCAAACGACCTCCATCTTTGACTTGACACTGACGTTTGAGTTCCTCTAACAGTGAGTCAAATACATCCGTAATGAAACCTGCTGCTTCCTCGGCTGGAACGTCAGATGCAAAGTCTTTAAATTTTACCGTGTAGGTGTAAGTTGTTGTCCTAAATTTCCTTTAAGTCGCCGTCTGAGTCATTTGGATGCTAAAATACTCCTTTAGGTCTACTGAATCCTTTTCCTTCTTGGACACACTTTGCTGTGACGGTATGGTGGTGAAAGAGGTCAATGATGTTTGTTTCTTCTCTTTTTTCATCTGCGTAGAGTGATCCATCTTTCTCGGCGTTTGTCCTCGTAATGAAGTGTCGTTCTTGGAAGTCGTCCCTTTTTTATACTGGGTGATATCAGCACGTCCATAAGGTAAAGTCTTGTGGTCTGGAAGTCGCACTGGTTGCACGTAGTTTGCCATGGCGTTTGTAAATAAACAACTAAGATGTGGTACTGTATTGGTGATGTGATCGTGAGGCACAGCATCGCACTTGAGTTTCTCTTTGGACTTGAGTCTGACGCTCGATACTTGCTGTTTAAAAGTATTCATCTTTCTCGCTTGGCGTTTGTAGTTACAATGAACTATCGGTCTTGGACGTTGTTCCTTTTTATATGCTGGCCAATATCGACGTGACCGTACGGTAAAGTGAAGTGGTTGGGAAGCCGTACTCGCTTCTGGTACACGATTTGATAGACTTTTTCCAAGGGCCGGCTGACGATTTGGTGTGTGGGTAAACGTACAATCTTATGCGGTTCGTGGGTGGTCCCTTTAAAATTTCCATCCTGTCCAGACTGCAAGGCTTCTTTCAATACGCCAAAGTTCACCACTTCACTGGTGCGATAATTGAGAGTCAATCCTTTCACTTTACACTCCGTGTGCACTTCTCCTTGTTTGTCCCGGTATTCGTAGCCGTAATTTTTGGGACCGTCACTTGCAAAACTTAGAATCTTGTCGTTGGGATGCTCGTCCGTCCAGGCTCCTAAACGCTCTCCTTCGATGACAGGGTGACAGTGACCCAGGCGATCGATGTAGATGCAACTGTCCGTGTCAAAATACAGCACATGATCTCCTAATTGGTGTAACGCTTCGTACAGTTTTAAGCGAGCACGGGCTGTCACGTAAGCCGCAACGATGACATTTCCAAATTCGTCGGCTTCTACAAAGTCCAGTTCTTCTTCGTAATTGACTAAGATCAAGTCCTCACGAAGGACGTCCACGTGTTTTGTCGTGAATCATCTGGAAGTAGCGGGAAGGTTCTGTCAAATACTCCGTCTTGGGTAAACACGGTCGTTGTGCCATTTTGCCCCACAAACAATTTAACATCACTTTGGCAAACGATCGCCTTCCTTCGTTTTTCTCGATGTGGTCTAAAGTGATGTCTTCCTGCTCCCAGTATTTCTCTTTGAATTTCGTTTGGTCTTCGAGAGTGTGGCACCAGGAAGGATAGCCGCTGACTTCTTGTTTCAGTTTCAAAAAGGCATTCACGTAGTCTGCGAAAATGCCTTTTTGAGTCTCGTCGCCCTTGTGGTATTTTTCTGTCTTGGGAAAGTGGTAAATTTCGTACACTTCTAACAGTTGGTATCCCAGGTCCAGAACTTTAAACAATTCCACGCTGACCCACGTTCCCGTCAAGGCGCGTTCTTCCTGGGTGTGTTGACAAGGTTGGTCTTGGTTGCACGTTTCGGCACAAGTACGACACAAGGGAAACATCAGTTTTCCTTGGCAATGATGTGGTAAAACGGGATGGTACAAGTTCGTGGGAGGCAAGACTTTACACTTGGTCAATCCTTCGTATTGTCGAATGTCGTCCAGGTCGATGTGTTCCGTCAGCAATTGCGGGTGCCCTGCGGAAAAGTGACAATATTTGCACACGTATGGATACAGAGAATACACGTCCAAGTATTTGAGTTCTTCTTCTTTCTCTTCGTCGGCTTGGTACAGCAAACAGGTGGCATTCGTCCGTCCTCCATACAAACTGTCCCGCGGGTTCAGTGGGTCCACCAACTTGTAACTTTCCACGATGCGCTTAAACTCGGGATCGGTTTTCAATCGGTGATCGTACTCGTGTTCCACATTTCTACCACTTGGTATCCTTGCTATTCTAACTTCAAGCGCCGCTGACAGGTGGCCTCGTACAAGTCTTCCATGGCACGTTGTAAAAACTGATTTTTAGTGTCACGTTGAGGGTAGCAGATGGGACATCCGTGAAATAAGCACCCGTTAAACTCGTACACAATCTTGGGGTTTTCTAAGTCCCAGCCATCCACCGAATACCTTCCGATGGTCTTTTCGCCTCGTCCGTTGCGGGTATGTTGGATCCATTTGTCTTCCTTGTCGCACAAGTAATGTAACCAGCGTAGGGCTTTGACCGAGTATTGACGTTTGACAAAATTCGTCGTTTGAGGATTGATGACAGCTAGGGTGTTTTCGGGCATGAATCGTTGAATGTACACTAAGGAACACAATTTGGCAATGGTGCAAGCTTCTTTCAAAGGATCGATCCCTCCGTGTTCCATGAACAATTCTCGAAATTTTCCACAGCAACGCCGTAAAATGTCCACGTCGGAACGACAATATTTTAACATTTCTTCCTGAAAGTCGAAAGGGTCCGAGACGTGAATGTGGTACCAAGCGTAGAAAGCTTCTCGTTATTCGGTACGCATGTTGTCAGGGTCGTAGTAGTCAGCCTCAGGCAAATGGGGTAGAACGGCGTGTTGATTGGCTTCGGTATTGAAAAAGTGCGAAAAATAGCCTTTGGCCATCTCTGTCATCCCCAACGTTTTAGGCATGCGACTCAAAGGCATGGCCAAGTAACTCATCGAATCTTTAAACTGCACTTGTCCCACTTGCATGGAAATGATTTTGGCTCCGTTCAAAGTCACTTTAGGACGTTCGGTACCTTGTTCCGTATAGTATCTCAACAGAAACTGACCATCGTATCCCGAGAAATTGTGAGCTATTACCGTGGCATAGCGATGACAATCTCCGTAACGTTCGATGTCTTCTTGGTTCCACGTCTCGTCGATAGGGTCTAAGATCCATTGGGCGAAATCGGTCAGCGTGTTTGGTCCCCGAAAGATTTTTTCACGTCCTCCAGGAATCTTGCTACAGTGAGGGCAATGAGTAAAGATAGGCTCTTGGATGCACTTCTCACACGCTCGGTGAGCCACGCAGAAATTAGGAATGTGAATGCCAGTCTCTTGCATGCATTCAAAATCGAAAAAGATGAAATTGCCTTTCTTCTGGTCATCATCTTCTTCTTCTTCTTCATGTTTGGAATGGTATTTTTGAATGTAGCATTCATGTTCCAAGTCCACGATTTGGCGACAAATGTGACATCGCTTCTTTCCTGAATAGACGTGAGCCTTGGCACAATTGGTACGTATGCCTTGTCCACAAGTAGGGCACAATCTCAGGAGTTGACAAGCACATTTCCGCTGTGAACCTTGCGTCTTTAGATGTTGTTGGTAACAGGTAGGGCTGACAAACGTGCGCTGCCAAGCTGGGCAATGCACTCGTTCTTGTCCTTCGTCCAGACAGGGCTTAGAGGCTAAACATCCTGAGCATTTCGATCCACAATGTTTGTGTTGCTCTCGATTGTTATAGCCATAGTCACATCTCTCACAGTAATAACCGTATCCCAGGAATGCAGTGATACTGGTGATGGCATCGAAATGTTCATGGTGATGATAGACGTGAATGTATTTTCCGTCTTTGAAATCTTTGCCTCGAAACAACAGAGGTCAGCGCACTTCTTGAGGGTGCGCTTTCAAGGTGTAACGAGGAGACAAGACGTCTTGCAAGTTTTGCATTTCAGGAATGCCGCAGGGCCTGTCTTTGGATATCCCCGCTTGCTGTAACAGGAGTTCTGCTTCTCTTCGTTGTTTGGTTCGGTCCGATCGTCGAATAGTTTTCCAGGCTCTTTTCCATTCTGTCGTGTCATTCTTGTCGGCATACGTTTGGCCCACCACGATGGCTCGGGCTAAGCACATCTGGTCTTGAGGGTTGTTCATTTGAACGATACTGCGCTTGATGCTGCGAAGGTCGTCCACCAATAACACCTTTTTGCGTCCGGTCCCTTGGGGAAGAGACACGTGGGTCATGAACAGTGTCGCATTTCCGTCGGTGATGTGAAACTTGTCGTTGGATTGCTGCACGTGTTGAATCTTGTCGATGACTTTGGAAGGTGTTAATTCTGCTGGGCTGCTAAACTCGATCCAAACAGGAGACCTCAAACTGTCGTGATGAATGGAAAGTCTGAAGCGATCGTCTTCATTGTGGTTAACAAAGAATCCCACACATCGGTGATGAACCCTTCTGCTTTCTCCAGCGGTACGTCGGACTTGAAATCTTTAAACGTCACCGTGTACGTGTAGGCCGTAGTTCTAAATTTTCTAGTGGAGCGTTTTTCCGTCTCTCGAATGTGGTAGTACTTTTCGGGTGATACTGGTGATGGCGAACTTTGGTTTGGAATAGGTTCTCTCGGTCTGGTCGCAGACGTGGAAGGTGTTGGTTCAGGTTCGCTCATGTCACTAAAATCATTCTGTCAAAAACGTCGATGTAAAGTTCTCACAGAATATTACATCCAAACATGCCGTTATGTATCTCGCAGTAAGATAGATAGTAGCGGCTGACATTTGTTATGACCTGAAAGATTATTATTTTATTCATTTAGGTCTCCTAGCATTATGAAATTATCATAATGGATAGTAATTATATCTAATAACGAATTACAGTCTTTATTGAACGCAACATCTAGCTACTAAATCATTAAATAAAAATTTTAAAAATCTGAAAAGTCCAAATACACTCGTAAACAGCAGTATGTTAATGGGTTGCAAAAACTGCGGAAAACCCGTGCCCAAAAATAATATATTACATTCTATCCCCTCCCCTCAAAAATGATGTTTTTCCTGTTTTCAACCTGATTTTGTACGAAAGAAAAGTGAGAGCTGTCTCAGATAAATACCGTGTCCCTCTGATGCTTATACTTTATAATGAGGTGACATGGAGAAGCAGTGATTTAAAATTTTCACGTCTGAAAGAAATTTTCGATTGTTTTCGGTATTCGTGCAAACAGTATACCACATCTTGTATCTTGTTTGACCCCTATTGGAGCACAACATAACTTCCGAGTTCTGTTAGCAGAAGTAACAAGCGCACATACTGATTTGTGCATGATTTAAGTTGAAGTAAGCGATGTCTGTCAGCCGGAACGGAATTATTAAATAGTTTTATACACATACTTATATTCTGAATCTCAAATGGGTGCAGAAAGCAGCGTGTTAGAGAATGTAGAATGGGCAGAGCCCATCGAGGGTGATCTTAACTGGGGCGTTAGATCCGGAATCTTCTATCAGGACGAGAATGAAAAGCATGTCAGCTTGTTTACGACCAAGAAAAATGACAAAACCGAGTCAGATATGTTGCGACATCTAATCAAGGTTTGTCTTACTTCTCCACGATATCCGTCATTTATTATCAGAGTGCATACAGACACAGGAGTCGGACGTTTTATCAATAAAGTACGATGAAATCTCGAGGAGTAGAAGCGTGACCCCAGCCTCCGCTCGATTCGACTTTTGTCAGGCGTCTTTTATCGCTTCAGAATCGCCAAAAGACTGAAAAGCTACACATATCCATTCAAAATACAGTAATGTACCATAACTCTCAGACGGCCATCGCATGAATCTAATCCGATGAATTAACCTTTATTTTCACCATAACGGTCAGAGAGTTTTTCTACCGGACTCCATCAAGGGAAGTAGCCGATTCTGCCACGGGATGAATAACACTTTGAAAGTAATTTCACAAAATAAAATGTTTAACTTGCCTTTTATTTCAGATTGTATCATATGATACTTTATATAAACTTCCTTAACAGAAATATAAAGTTAGGATAGTAGAAATCACGGTCGATGACATCATCACACTTCCAATATTAAAGCCGAGACAGATGCTGGATTGGGTAGTATTAAAAGATAACACAGACTCTGCTCCATGATCAGTACAAGTATTAGACCCTTTCGCTTATTTACTGCAGGGTAGAATCTGGTGAAATGGGCTACTTCTGCCTGATGGTGTCCTGTAGAAAGACTTTGTGACCATAATGGTGAAAATAAAGGTTAATTCGCCAGATTATATTCATGCGATGGTCATCCGAGAGTTATGCGTTGGTACGTTACTATATTTTGAATGGATATGTGTAGCGTTTCAGTCTTTTGGCGATTCTAAAGCGATAAAAGACGCGTGACAAAGTCGAATTGAGTGGAGGCTGGGGTCACGCTTGCATTCCTTGTGTTTATTTATAGTACCGATAAGGTGATTTAGTACTGTCAGAGATTTCATCATACTTTATTGATAAAACATCAGACTCCTGTGATACAGAAAGGGCGATGGGTGTGGGTGACCAGTAGTCCGACAGTGTAAGATGTTGACCCTGGTGTATATGTTTGGGGGAGTGGTCAATATTATACTGCCAGAACATTCGGTGTTGTATATCATGTTCTGTTGGCCATTGACAGCAGAACTGGAGGCCAGACTTTAAAGAATATCTCGCTTATTGGCAGCGCTTATAGACATTGTAGTCATACAAAGACGGATCACATGTTATTTCAGTTCTATGATATAAGACCTCAACACTGATATTTATGTTTTGGGCATTGAGGTCTTACTGCCCAAATAACGGTGCTGTGTAGCATGTTCCAATGTTGATTAACATCGGAAAGATAAGCCAGAGTTTCAGGAATGTTTTCTACAAATTAAAGTTATAAGGTTTTAGTTAGACTTAACTTACTCTGATGTCTTTTTCTAATAAATTCAAATTTCCACGCAAGCAAACGGACATGCTTTCAAGTTCTGTTTGCATACATTTCATTTGGCTGGAATGGGATGGAAGCCGAAATCAGTTAAAAGGAGGTTAAATATCTTGAACGAAACGAAGCTATCTGAACACTTGCTTTAATATTAATATATTTTTAATCGTTTCATTAAAAAAGTTCACTTCATCTTAACCTGATTTCAGCATTTCTAACTTCCATCGCTTCCCAGCCAACTGACATGTAGGCCTACGAACTTGAAAACAGGTTGATTTAGGTGGACTTTACATACTCTGATGTATTGTTAGTAATAAATTCAAATTCTTACACAAGCAAATGGACGTGTTTTCAGGTTCCATTGGAATGTGATGGAAGCTGGGAATGCCAAAATTGGTTAGAAGGATGATAAAACTAAGCTTACTAAACACCTCTTTCAGTGCTGGTCTATTCTTATTCATTTTATTAAAGAAACATTCTTCAGCCTATTCCAATTTTGGCATTCCTGGCTTCCATCACAATCCATCCAGCTGAATGGAACATATAAATGCATCCATTTGCTAATGTGTGATTTTGATTCCATGAAAATAAAGACAGCAAAATGAGTGTAATCAATTAGATTTATTTTGTGGAAGAGTATCGATATGGGCTGCCAAGGGTGTGAGATATTCCTGAACATGTTACCTCTCATTCTCATATCAGTTGCATTGGAAACACATGTTTAGGTCAGTAAGGTCGCACACAAAAGATCGCGCTTCAAAAGGTCGCGCACAAAATGTCGCCAAACAAAACACCGACATGCTAATAAGATCGCCGCATATATGATCGCCCAACACAATTTAATAATAAGAAGGTAAGAGGCAGCGACCTGACGTATCGCCTCACACATGAAAAGAAGTGTTCGCTCAGATCGAAGACATGAGCGAACCTGAACCAACACCTTCCACGTCTGCGACCAGACCGAGAGAACCTATTCCAAACCAAAGTTCGCCATCACCAGTATCACCCGAAAAGTACTACCACATTCGAGAGACGGAAAAACGCTCCACTAGAAAATTTAGAACTACGGCCTACACGTACACGGTGACGTTTAAAGATTTCAAGTCCGACGTACCGCTGGAGAAAGCAGAAGGGTTCATCACCGATGTGTGGGATTCTTTGTTAACCACAATGAAGACGATCGCTTCAGACTTTCCATTCATCACGACAGTTTGAGGTCTCCTGTTTGGATCGAGTTTAGCAGCCCAGCAGAATTAACACCTTCCAAAGTCATCGACAAGATTCAACACGTGCAGCAATCCAACGACAAGTTTCACATCACCGACGGAAATGCGACACTGTTCATGACCCACGTGTCTCTTCCCCAAGGGACCGGACGCAAAAAGGTGTTATTGGTGGACGACCTTCGCA